>CAJVPS010000910.1:0-18735 GCA_910591765.1 Ambispora leptoticha | reverse complement strand
AAATATAGAAATGTGATAATAAATATAATAATACGGGATAATTATATGACGTAAAAATATAAGGATAATTATAAAATATAAAAGTTATAAGAAAATGTGATTTTGCATAACCACGAAAAGATTAAGGAATTAGGGATTTTTATGCTACTATGGTAACAATATAATTAATTAGATATAATTTATTATAATAAAAAAAATAAATGAAAATAAATATTAAAATAAAAAAAGCAAAAATAATTACAAGATAAGTATAATTTAAATAGTTTTTAAGTATAAAAAAATTATTATTATTTAAGTATATTTATTTTATATTTAAAAGTAAAGATATTTATATATATTTAAAATTATATAAATTTTATTTAAATTTTACTTATAATTTATTTATAATTATAATATATAATTATAAATATAAAATAAAAATTAAGTAGTAAATTATAAACTAATAAATAAAAACTAAAGATAAGATATATAGTAGTGACCAAAAGTAATAACTCAAAGACTAAATTTATTAATAAAACATAATAAAAATTGAAATTTTTTCTTTATATTAAAATTTATAATTTTATTAGAAATAATTTTTATTTTTATATTAAAATAAAATTTATTAGTTATAATTTAATATATATTTTTTTTAGATTTTTTAGATTTTTTAGATTTTTTCTGAAAGAGTTACTTTAATTATAAAGTTAATATAAAAATTTTATTAATTAAATTTCATTTTTAATTAGTAAAAATTTTTGATCAATTTTATAATTAGAATAACTCTTTCAGAAAAAATCTAAAAATCTGAAAAAAATATATATTAAACTATAACTAATAAACTTTATTTTAATATAAAAATAAAAATTATTTTTAATAAAATTATAAATTTTAATATAGAGAGAAATTTTTAATTTTCACTATATTTTATTAATAAATTTAGTTTCTAAGTTATTATTTTTGATCATTATTATATGTAATAATTAAAAAATAATATAAATAATAAAATTAAAAATAAATAATAATATTCTTCTTTTTAATATTACTTAATTAATTAAATTTTTAATATTAAAAATTGATAATAATAGTCTTTAATATTGAATATGTGAATTAATTATAATTTAAAATATCATATTAATAGTAATTTATGAAAAGTTTTCACTTATTAATTTAATAAATATAAAAAATTAAATATTGATAAAAAGAATATTATAAGTAATAAATATTAAAAAATAAAAATTTAATTAATAAATTTATATTTTATTAAAATAAAAATATATTAGTTTATTATAAAATAAAAAATAAAAAATAAATAATATTAGAAAAGTTCTAATTATACTGTTATCATAGTGACATAAAATTCCTTAATATTTCTCTGATTATGCAAAATCACATATTTTTATATTTTTCATTTATTTTATAAATATTCCTATTTTTATATTATATATTACTATATTTATTATCACATTTCTATTTTTAAAATATTATATTTTATTTATATTAATAGCATATTACCGTTGTGATGGAAATGTGTTAAAAATCATGAATGGACTGCTTCATTTAGGAACATAAAACACTGTAAGTCGTGGTGTCCAGATTGTATACATAGTAGACCTCTTACTCTTGAAGAAGCTAAGAAGATTGCATATAGCAAAACGGGGAGTGTCTTTCTGAAATATTTGTCAATATTCGTTCACCTTTATTATGGAAATGTGCTAAAGGACATTAATGGAGTGTTTAGTCTTAAAAGCATAAAAGATTGTAATAGTTGGTGTCCATATTGTGCAGGCACAAAACGTCTTACGCTTGAAGAAGCTAACAAATTGCATATAGCAGGAATGGTGAATGTCTTTCTGAGATATTTGTTAATATCCGTTCACCTTTATTATGGAAATGTGCTAAAGGACATGAATGGATTCAACGCTTAAAAATATTAAAAATAATAACACCTGGTGCCCATTTTGTCAAAATAATAAGCGTGAAAAACTTTGCCGTGAAATTTTAACAAAATATCTTGAACCTCCATCAGAAAATCGCTGGCCTGATTTCTTAAGAACACCAGAGCATTCAAACGGATTAGAACTTGATATTCCCTACTATGATTACGGTTTCGCAATTGAAGTACAAGGAGAACAACATGCAAAATATATCGAATTCTTTCAGAGGAGATCCCGATAATTTTATCAGACAGCAAAAGCGAGATGAATTGTGCGAGAAAAATTGGATCGTTTTAAGGTATATTTGGTATTACGAAGACCCATATATAGTTATCCCAGAGCATCTCGAGAATTGGGCCTTATTGAGTAAACTTAATATGTAATATGCAAACAGTAAATTCGATTCTGAAATGGCATTTCGAAAGTTTATTTTTTAATATATACAACAATTTGTTTATATAAAAAAATTTTCGATTCGCTCAAAGGTGATAGATATATGTAAAACTATGAATCACGACCTGGAGTTAGCAAGAAAGCTAGAAGCTTATCTACAACCTTCTCTTTTTTATTGCACTTTTTTTCTTCGAATTTTCACTTTTTGGTCTCTTTTTCTTTCTTGGGGTGGGCCAAGAATCGGCAAAATTTTCGATTGATGATTGTGACGTAGAAGAATAATTTCCAACTTCTAATATATCATTTAGCAAATCTTCTTCCCTTGATTCAATATTTGCATTCCGGATATTCAGTATGTGTAAGTTATCCCTTATAATAAGCTGTGAAATGTTTAGGAAAACAGTAAGATAAATGAAACCATACGTACAGTACAAATCTTACCTTATGTTGGTATACTGCTGCCAGAAATTTTAGAAAAGATTTTATTCCATCTTCAGAGAATTTGCTATGTACATGGTGAGATACTGCATCCTTCCGAAAAATGCAAATCGATCCTCCGGCACGATATAATCTTGTGAACTGAATCCATAGACCGAGATGCAAAATGCCGAAAACTTGAAGATTATTAGCTTTTTCTTCGTTATAATTCGCTGTTCTCACAAGATCAGCATACATATCACGAAGTGTTTTCGGCATTTTGAACTTTTCAAGAAGATATTTTCGATCCGAAACTCCCAAAAATGATCTCGCCGCTTCAATTGCACCCACTTCAAGAGTTCTATCAACTATGTATACTATCCCATCGATTTTGCGTCCTATCAATTTTCTGATGCCTTTGTTTCCTGACCGACCGCGATTTTTCCTGTTGGCACTAGCTAGTGACGATGCATCGGTCCTACGAGTAAAGATATATTAAAAGTGAATATATTATTTACATCAATGGAAAAATGGTTAAACCTCTTAATATCCGTGCCCAATTGAATATCTCTCATACAGAGGTCGATGCACATCCCGAAAAGGGCGACAGTGAACCAATTTTCGTATTGGTTTCTAATTAAGGGGGAATCTATATTTTCATATAGATTTACTAGTGTTCGCACTGCCATTTGTATCCACTCCTGATTGTAGTGCTTATTGATATCATAGATGGTCCCATCTTGTAAATACGATGTCATCACAGAATTACGAAGCTCACTTAATGTTTTTTTTCCGTATCTCGCCAGCTCCTTTGCAATTTCAAGCGGAACAGCTGGAACCTTAATTCGATCCTCGGTTAATTCATTCCACTCCGTCTCAGTGAACAATGCCTTGACATTTTCGTCGTCATAATTTATAATGTAGGAATGTGCATGGCTGATAACATATGTCAGAATCATGAATAACAAGATAAAAAGTTTTGAGAAACTTACTGTTCATGCTCCATATCTTTGGCGAAATCGAAAAGAACATCTTCGACTATCTTTCCAGACTTCAAATGCATCTTCGCATTATCTGGAATAGCATGGTATGCTTCGCGAAAAGCCAATTTGTTTATTTTAGGAGGATCTTCATCATCCTTATTTTCATCTGTTTCACGATCCGACTAAATAACATTAACAAACTGTGAGATATGTAGAATAAAATAATAAGAATTCTATTATTAGCATACTTCAGCTAATTCATCTTCTTCATCCTCAAACTCATTTACATCATCAGACGAAGCAATTTTACTTCCGCAGTACGGGCAAAATCTCATGAATTCGGCGATATTAATCTAAAAAATCAAAAGAAGGTAAATGTTGTTATCCATTATAATAACAAAATTTAATTCATTTACCTCCACGTGACATTCGACGCAATTATCTCGCTTAAAGAACAGATTGGATGGCTGTGAACTCTGGAAAAAATTTATTTCGTCATCCAAATCCTACGGAGGCGGAAGGTCAGTAATAAAATATATCATAAAATAGCATTGACAATAACATGAACTTACATAGCTGTCATTATATACAGCTGTTCTTCGATTTTCTATATCATTGGATTTTGCGCTTTGAAAATTTGTTCGGGTTCGAATAACTTTTTTCTTCCTTTGCTAAAGTGGATTATTGTTAGCAAACAGCATTTATATAGTATAACTTTCTAATGAATAATACAACAAGCTTCATGCTTACTTTTGCATCTTCATGTATTTCTTGCGTCAAGGTATCTCCGATAATTTTCAAATATTCTGTTCTCTATTTGGGAGCAAACTTATAAGATTGGACTAGAAAGCCACTCCATAAACATAATAAAATATAAACCATACAATAATATTTTTACGAAGATTGTGGATGTGTTGTATAATATTCGGATTAATTTTCTCGATCGTTGCAATATCAACGAGGTTTCGAATGTATCGATCAAGTACTTGTTGTGCTGTTAACGTTGGGTCTTTTTTATATGTAAATTTTGTGAAATTTTCTATGTTACACCACCACTTCAAGGTAGTTTTAGAGAAAAACTTGCTGATTCCAGTGTATGGCTGACAAAGGTTTTCGCTTAGGACGAAATCATCAATATTGCTCATCTGTTTTACGAAAAGATAATTAATTAACAGAGCCAACAGACCCACACACCTATATTCATTTGTAGCCTCCATCTGACTACAAGTTAATCCATCGCAGCCATGCGGTTGAGCACATGACGTTCGCAGGTAATCTCTGACATATTGACCCTAGCCACCCTTTCGTGTTGAACGATCAGGCAGAGTGGTAGCCCCCTGCGACACCGACAGACACCCCCCCCAAAAGTAAGCTCTTTCCGCAGTCTCTTTTCTTACACGTGTGTTGAACACGGAAGATTTGCATGTAAACCCTGGAGCGTTACAATCCAGCATCCAATCTGTCCAAAAGACATCAAGCTGTCCGACCAAGTAGGCCACCTTTCGTGTTGAACTACCAGGCAGGTCTTTTGGTGGCCCCCATGCAACAAAAAGAGACGCGTGTACGTTGTAAACAGAATATTAAATAATACTTAACTTCACAAATCTCGTTCAGTTTAGTAAGAGATTTATAATAAAAAAGCGCGTCAAAGATTTACGTGTCAAAAGATACTTAAAATTCGATCACGGGTAATGACAAATTAGGGTTTTTGATCAAAATCCCATTAACCGTTAACCAATCCTAACATGTGATCAAATTTGAGTATACAACACAACTTTACATTTTACTACACGTGAGGGTCTATTAGATTAGATATAATTTGTCGTAATACTACACCAGAGAAAGCATCTATGGATTTAATTGAATTTTAATAGAGTTCTTGAATTATCGATAAATTACAAATAAAAATATAACTGTTGATAAATTTAACTTTGCAAGAAAATAATATGGGATTTAATTATAATATTATTATTATAGTTCTAATATTCATAATGAAAAAATAAAACTGACTACAGAGAGAGGTTGTGACTATGTGGAAATCAAATTTCTAATTGCTTGGAAAATGAAAAAATGTGACTGGAAGGTAACTATAAAGCGGTCTGATTGTATATACAACTATTTTATTGAACACAATAGTACATAGTTTTGATGTTTTTGTACAAATGTTAACTTTTATCAATTTAGAATTTAATACAAAATGTCTCTCCTGCGCAAAATAAAACTTGTCTTTTATTGTTAAAAAAAATATGATGCAAAAGAGTAACAAAAAAAAATAAAGAGTCGCTACGTTTTTTTGCTCAACATTTTCTTGCACTTTCATCTGCTTTTATTGATTGGCGCGAAGTGACATGGGAGGAAGTACTTGAGGTAGAATTTGTAGGACTTGAGGTGCTAACTGAAGTTCTGGAAAACCGATTGGCTAGTGCCTCCAAATCTTGATTATTTGCATTGCTGGATACAACTGTGATTTCCTCTTTGTCGGGTACAACTGTAGCTTCAACTTTGTCGTTTTGTTCATGCCGCTGGTCTTCAGTTAAACCTAACGTTTTTAATGCAGCTACATCTGAAGGTGTGGCATGATGACGAGAAGCGCGTTTGAATCGGCGTACAGCATCCATCTGTCACATTCAATATAATTAATAAAATTGATAATGAGATAATCAATTTGATTGAAAAGATATCTGTAGTTCATACCACATAAAAAATGGAACCAATGCGCTTAATCGCCGAATTGTATTCTTGTTCTGTGATTTCTGTTACGAGATCTGTACAATTTTCTTCGGTTGATATCATCGGAACTTTGCCATGTTCCGTGATCCATGGATGCTCCTGTCATTATTAATAGGATTATTTCAAATTTTTCAAATTAAACTAACGAATAAACAGTAATTAATTAAACACACGAACCCTAAGTTCCGTCATGGTAATTCGGTTATCTGGGTTTTTGTCCAATATCCTTGTTAATAAGTCTGCTAAATCTGCATCTGTCTCCGGGGAAATCTTTGGACTTGTTTGTTCAAAGATAAACAAGTGAATGATTAATTGAATGACTAATAGTCACAAGAAATTTACATGTGCACTCACGTATCATTATTTATCGATTCATATAAATCAAGTAAATTATCTTTTTCAAATGGTAAATATCCAAAAGTCATGCAATATAAGGTTACGCCCATTGACCATAAATCTGTGGCTTTTCCAGAGACCTCTCCGTGTTGAGCTAAATTAAATAGAGGAGAGTTAATTGATGGATGGATCATTGTAGTAATTATTGAAAAATATTAAGTCAAAGTTACCTTGACATAATTCCTATATATACATAATTGAAAAAAGTAAAAATTCGAGAAAACCAAACCACAGCCAATTAAATAATTTTACTAAAATAGAAAAAAAGACGACTCATACGGGTGCCATAAACGCAGGGCTACCAGCTGATTTCTTAGTTTTGTCATTTCCTTTGACAAATATTTCTGATACTCCAAAATCTACAATTTTAAGCACGTCATCTTTTGAGAGTAAAAGATTGTCGGGCTTTATGTCTACAAAAAATTTGGAAATTTGATGATTAAAAAAATCGATACTATTAAGTAATGCATAATTAAAGATTGTTACAATTGTTACATACCTCGATGAACTATATCATTTTCATGTACTAAACAAGAGAAAATGTCAATATTATTTTATCGTATTAAATACGAAATCGAATCTTTACACCACTTACAATACTCAAACCCAAGAATCATATCTCGAAAATATTTTCGTACTTTGTCTTCTGGGAAAGGTGTTGACTTCTTATGGACATTAATATCCATCAAAACACCTTTTTCGCACATTTCAAAAACTACCCAAAAACGTTAATAATTCATACAATCATTTGATTAATTTTAATACCAAAAACGATATCATATCATCACACCACATCATACTCACCCATATAGAGAGAATCATTATCAGGATCATCCATGACTTCATACAATTTTACCACGTTTGGATGATTCAGTTTTTTCAAAATAGCAACTTCGACTCTAATCAGATATAGAGGATTAGAGGTATCATTATCCCCGGACGGAGGTGGAGGCATAGGTGCACCGCGTCGGCCTCGCCAGCCTCCTCGTGAACGACGATATGTATTGGATTTATCTTTTTTTCGAAGTCGTGATTTACTGAATTCTTTAATTGCCTTTTTGTATTCATTTGAAAAAGAATTCGTATAAAATTCAATCAAAGGACGTTGTCTCGTTAAATTTTTTAATATACTTTTTTTTTTGATGTTTATATGAGTATTCGTTATAAATAATCAATAGATGACCAACAATAATATCTTTTGATGAAATTATTTAGCAGAATACTTACATAAGAACCAACAAAAAAACAATAATCCAAAAAATGCTAATTCTTAACCCAATACCCAAAAAACGAAATGACTAAGAACCCATACATATTTAGTTCCGGTAACTTTGTCAACAGCCAAATTAACAGTTCCATACGCGCCATGTCCAATAATTTCTTTTAAAATGTAGTTGTTTAAGCAACGTTCGCCATCTTGGGTTTCGGTGACGCTAGCATTCAAACTTGTTTTAACCTCGTGTTTTACCGATGGTTCACGTCGGTGCGAAATATTCGCTTTATGTTGAGGCGGGGCTCCAGTAGACTCAGTGCTGGAAAGCGGGGCTCCAGCAGACTCAATGCTGGAAAGCGGGGTGGTTGCTGTCGTGTTAGTAGAAAAAGGAGTAATAGGAGGAGAGGCAGCCGACATTTCTGTTACGATAAAGTAAATAACTCAAATATGCTCGCATGCGGCATGTTTTTCAATGGAATTTATTTTATTTAAAACTGTGCAACGAAGAATTTTATAACACATTAATTACACTAATTAAGGAAATCTTTCAATCAATTTTTTGACAAAGACATACGCTATTTTCACCACAATGCTATTGTTGATCACCAATGCCACCTTTTCCTCCTTATTCTGCAGAAAACGGAAAACTCTTGGCACCCAGAAAAATATGTTTGTTGAATTATTTTAGGCTTGATTGCGTCAAATTACAGCAATTGATAGAAAAAATTTTGATCGTACGATACTTTTCAATTTATTAATTTTTCGAGCACAAGATATTTTTCCTGTTGGTTTATACCTAACTAGAGTATTAATTCATAAATTTTCACGTATCTTTAGCTTTGTTTCAATTTTTTTAAAGAAAAAAAGAGTGCTTTAAAAGGTTTACATGAAATATTTAACATTGGAAAATCATGTGACATGTGATATTACATATTAAATTCTGGCATTAGAATAATGTTAACCAATCAATTAATGAAAAATGACTCATATGTAGTTTTCATATATGAATATGTAGATACACCGTCAATTACGACGATAGTTTATTTATTTATTTATATCTAACAACTACGAAAATTAAATTATATAATTATCTGAACGGACAAACTTAAAATTAATTATATATATATATATAATTTATATAATAAAAATTTTTACTATATATGGTTAAATTGATTCAATCAATCAACCTTTATACTTTTGAATATTCTTCTAATAAATACTAAACACGCGAGATACCCAATCGTCCCTGATAAAATAACAATTATTATTATTATAATTAGTGAATCATGAGAATAGGAAAAATTCAAAAGCTTAAATATTCTCACCTGTCAAAACGAAAAACATTAAACTCATGACAAATGTCCATCCAAAGTATATGACTGCACTCGTGAATGATGTAATGTGTAATTTTGTAATGAAATACATTATTGAGTAAAGGAATATGTATATTCCCGAAGCGCCAGATGTCAAAAATGCTCGCCACGACCAATGATAATCCTATTTGAGTAGAAAAAATCAATCAAGTCAATTAGTATATTACATATATAGAAAAAAAAATAACAATCATACATACCTCAGCGCATAAATGGAAATAACACAAGAGGATAGTGACTTCCGAGCAAGTAATAGTCAAAACAACAAACACTAACGACGAAAATCCAAACAGGTAATACACTTTACTGCCCCAAATACTATTCATGATAAAATAAAGTTCAATAAAGATTGCACCAAATGGGAGAACACCGCCCATCAACATTGATGGGATAGGGCGCAAATAAAATACTTGGTCAGGAATTTGTCGTGGTATTTGGTTGGTTCGAACCGGATGTTCTACTCTCTTTAAAGTAAAACAAAAAAAATAAATTTATTTTTTAAATGCGTCTTCAATAATTTAATCATCAAATAATAAAATAAAATAAATAAATACCGGCTTTTTAAATCCGAAAAATGAGCCAAGGACACTTAGAGGAACCGATATTAAAAACCATAACGCTATTATGATAAATAAAGTAGGAGCTGGTACAGCACCAGAAGACTTCACGGAAACGAGGAAAAAGTTTAAAAACACGAAAATTGAGAAAATAAGTCTAAAAGGAACAAAGATTCCGTTAATAGGTATCTCTTTTATATTAGATTATAGAATAAATTAATAAATATATATTTACAAAGGAAATAGGAAAGCAGTCAAGAAGACATTTTTAATCCACGACTCTCCGCCAAACATTTTGTAAACACGAGCTGATACATAGCCTGATACACTTCCAAATAGCATATATAGTATTATCATGACAGTTGCAAGAGATCCACGATTTGATGGCGATAGAAAACCAAGAACAGCAAACACTAATAACATATAGTAACCTTATTAGTACATTGTAAATTACTAACATTAATATATAATAAAAAAAGTCAAGTCTTACCCAAAGTCACGGCAGTCATAAAAAATAATTGTGCACCACTACCCAATAAAACAGCTAATAGCATGGTATTAGCAGGTGGTCGGAATACATCACCATGGACTAACTTCCAACCAAAATCTTCTTGCACATCTTCCTAAAGTATAATAATAATAATGATGATGATGATGATGATGATGATGATGATGATGTAGATAATCAATTAACTATTAATATTATATAAGCAAAGAATTAAAAATAATGAATTTACCTTATCATCGATTTGATTATATCGAGAGATATCTTTATGCAGGGCACGAAGCAATATCATTGCGACCATACCAGTTAAAAACAATACAATTACTATCGAATTCACTAAACTAAACCAGTGGATTTTTGGATCAAACACGTGCAAATAACTATCCCAACGCGTTGCCCAAGCTTTATCTGTTGGCTGATACGTTATATCAGCAAAGAAATTAATATTATTGAAAAACCAGGAAAAATTAAGACAATTAATTTTTACGTACTGTCCATTCCACATCATAAGTATAAACTACAGTATTTACTGTATCCTCGTTCAATGTTAACTGTTCTTTAGTTTCGCAATTTGTTTCATTTTTATCATTAAGTGATGTTTTTTTACTATGAACAAATAAATGAATTAATAAATAAACTAGTTAATTAATTAATTAATTTGTAGAATAAAAACATTTCAAATATTAGATTATTAGATTATTAGAAATATTACCTTTTTGGCGTAACCAATACACCCACAACTCTATAATGAATATTGTCTTGAGTATGATACTCGATTTTTATTGAATAATGATTATATAATTGCGGTCTAGTCTGATGATTTTGCTGGTTCTGTTGATCGCCCAATTCGAAGCCGATACTATAAAATTGTTCGCCCGATCGAGGATCTGTTTTCGATCTAGCAGCTGGTAATGAATCGATAAGCCAATTTATCGCGTAATTCTCACGAATTCTATCATTGATGAACTTGGCGTCTTTGGGAGGAACTTCTACTTGACATAAAACTTTACAATGTTCTTCTTGCAACATACGAAGCTACAAAGTAGAGATGAATGTAAATTATACCAACTATTCTTCTACTTATAACGTCGACAAGAATTAATTACCTGATAAGGTGAGTTAAAGATACGATCCCCAAATAAAATACTTCCTAACGATTCAGATTGTCCTTCCTTCTTCTCCGGTTGACAGAAATGTAATTGTTCATGATAATAATCGTATGGTATAACAGATTTTAGCTGCTGTGTATTAGGTCCAATAATTGGTGTTAAAGAATTTACTACTAGTTCAACAGGATCTCCTTCTCTGTAATCACGGGGTGCTACACCAGGTAGATAAAAAGCCATAGCATTGCCCACGAAGGCAAAGAACAGTAAGATGAGTGAACCCCTCCCCAAAGCCATTATTATGAAACTTAAAAGGTTAGGAGAGGTGCAGAATATATTTTACAGACTTTTTTTCTTTATTATTTTATTACAAGAAACGAAATGACTGCCCAAGAATCTCTAAATGAAAGTATAAATTTCAATAAATAAATGCCATATGATAAATTTTCTTGATTAACTTTAATTGGTCGTTTTATATTGTCTTTTTGTATGCACAATATCTTATCAGCCTAGTGATCGATAAGATTTTGTCAACACGTGATTACAGGAATTATCCGCACCAGTTACAATTACATCGGCCAAGTTTAATCATATAATTGTGCCAGCCTTTGTTTAAAGCCGACCCTCCAAAATTATCTTGAATATTTATCGCTAGTGAATTTGATGAACTCGGGGTTCAAATAGAAGGATTACGATAAGATTTATTTGATTAGAATGAGACATTAATAGCACACGAGACGACAATTACAAATATGGTTAGACTTCTGCACATGGAACTTTTGTAATGCGACCACATGGTAAGGTTATAGCTACTAATACTTTGCACGGCGGGCATTGACCTCTCTGCTTGCATTGGTAGCATAGACGTGGACATTTATGTGTACATCCTGGTGGACGATCTCTTAAGCAATCGCTTCTACATATGAGCTAAAAAAAATAATTTTCGTCAGTTGGTTGACAAATGCAAGGTAAATTAATCGTTATGTGTGAATTATCATGCAAATTAGACCTCTTTATTTCGTGCATTTACTTCGAACATGTAATCTCCTCACCCAGTTATTGCGTTCAAATGAAACTTTCGCCATTCAATTCATCTTGACAAGATAAATTGAATGGCGGTAGCTTCTCTCGACCCAATAACTGGCCTGGATGAGGAGATATCGCATCCGAAATAAGATGTACGAAACATGAAGGTTTTTACCTCCTGCCGGCATAAGTGAGCATGATCAATCGGATGGCAGTTTAACGGGCAGTTATTATGTCCGCATGGAAGTAGATATTGACATTGTTCCTAAGATTAGAATGGGATAAAGTCAGCATGTTGATAAAATAATATAATAAAAATCGAAACTTACTAGACAACCACCATCTGGCACATATTTATCAAAATCGGATGCTAGTCTGATTTCTGGATTGTATCTTGGGTGGCGTTTACACGTAGTGAGAAGAAAGTCACCATAATTGCCTATGTTCCAACACGAAATCAATTAATTGAAATAAAATATTTATATAACGAAAAAGTAATTGTAATAAAAAATGATGTATCATTATACCTTTATCTTGTAAGCTTTTTATTATTTGATTCCAAACAGGACTTTTCATCAACGCAAATCCATTGCCCAAAATGTACAGTCCACATAAAGCACTCGATATGGCGTGTTTAATGCGTTTACTCGCACCGACATAATTCAACCATTCTTCAGTATGCCGGGGAGACGGTGAAGCGAGCGAAAGTAAAACAATATGCGATTGTTTACCTTCAAAATTATCAATTGTTTCGACGAGAATCTTTTCAAACATCTCTGTATCTACTTTGATAGCTCGCTTTAGGCTAGGGTCCAATTTGCTCCAGATCAACCGCTTCTGTGCTGAATAAGGGGTCAATATCGCAATGTTTTCGGCTATTCGATTATTTTGCTGTGACAAATATAATGCAAAGCGCGTTACATATTCAGCCTCAAAATGGTTAACCATGCTGAATTGTTCTTTGGGGGGATTATCAAATTCATTGTGGGTGATGAATCGGACATTTGAAGTTACTCCCGGTATATTCGGGATATATTCTAGCTCTGGACTATCCACAAGAGTTGTCGTGGTTCCATTTTGCGAAGAACTCGAAAACTTATACAAATCACGAATCACATCATATATCTCCGGACGAATCTTAAATTGTCGTGATAGGATTTGATGTGATGCGCCACTCCTTATCCATCTTTCGAAAAGTGAAATGTTGTTTTGGTCGGAGATTATTTTCTGTTGAATGGTTTTGGATTTCTCGACAAAATAATCATCAATTAATATAAGATGCTCCAGATTCGGCGAGGACAAATAGGGAACAAGTGAGGCTTCTGGTATTTCGGATGCTTCAGCAACTAAAATAACTCGAGATTTGAGTTCATTAACAAGATTACGATGTTTAGAGGCATAAGCGATCGTCATCCCCACCAAAGGGGAATAACCTGCCGTTGCACGCCATCGAGAAGCATAAATATCTTCAAGAGTGTTTTCCAAATCGGTAATCTCGACAAAAATTTTTTCAATCTCGTCAGCCATATAACCGGACATGATGTTTGCATAAGCACGATGTAGTTTTTGCCTTCTTTGTTTAGCCCAATCCCAAATGTCATTATCGCTATCAGAAATTAAAAATTCATTCCACATATGATTAATTTTATCCACGTAATAATTTGAGATCCGCTTAGTCCTTCGGTATTGTTCATTATTATATTCTGCATTAGATATAATGTCCATTTCGTCGAATTGTCGTTCCTGAAGAGTGGCAAACTCAGCAGTTGCAAGTAACGGATCATCAATTGTGTCATCTTTAAGATGAAAACCTTTCAGAGCTTCTTGTTTATTAGACCCACTTAACCAAGCTGCCAAAAGATCTTGCTTTTCAAGCTGTTGCCGGGCTACGAGAGGAGCGTGATTAAAGAAAGCGGTATCACTTAACGCGAAGTTTCTTTTATCTTGAAAGCTTTCTAATTTCCTTTTTAATCTTTTGAAAGCGGATCTTGTTTTAAGAAGAATTTTAATATACTCGGGATCTCTTACATAAACTTGCTCCAGCAGCGTATTAATATCGCGACTTTTTAAACTGTCAGGACAATTTCTCGGTCCACAACGAGTAAGCCTCGTAACAAAAGGATTAACTTTTTCGAGGATGTTGTCTAAGGCACGAGAAGTTCGGGTAATGAGTATTATTGGTTCGAAAAAACCTCGACTTTTTCGGATTTGAGTAATTAGGTCAATGGAATTCACTAGAAATTCTATTTGACGCGTCCCTATTGATAAAGAGATATAAGACATTATTGATATTTGTTATCCAAGACAGAATTCATTTATAATTACCGATAGGCGTAATAGTAACAGATATTTTGTTCAAAAAGAGATGCTTTAACGCTTTCACTTCGGATGAATCAATTTTATACGGTGAACTCCGAGAATCAGAACATACTGGCCATGTGCCTGTCGCTAAAACCTTTGAATTTCTAATTTCTTGCTTCAGGATCCGTCTCAAATCCACCTTTGCATCGATTGAATAATTCGGTGGTGAGCTCGTTGTTGGACAGGTAAGGATTTCTCGACCCAATCTAAACGAGCTTGTTAATGGTTTGTCATCTCGAAGCCATTCAAGACTCTCATGAATGATTGGATAGTAAACATTCGATGCAAACATGGTATAACTTGTATTAATATCTAATTTCGATAATTGATCTTTATGAAAATGCAGCCCAATAATCGAGTCTTTTAATTCGGTAGACCTCAGATCTTTCAAATTGAATTCCTTCACGATTCCAAAGATCACTGAATCTTCGTTGACTGGAAAATTAACCTCTTTAGGGAAGATTCCATCGTTAACTTTTGCCAGAATAACAAAGGATCCTGGCAAAAGGTATTCCCCAAGAGTCCAATCAACTGGCTGGTTCGGTTGGAATTTGAAGTATATAATTAATTGTCCGCTATTATGCATATCTGCGTTGTAATATCTAACATCTCGATAGAACACTTGATTTATGTTCCCCATTTTGAATTTATTATCCCCATCTATAGTAAAAGACTTGAGCCAAGTGAGAATTAGTTGCTTCAGCGGTTCAATAAATTGTTGTCGCAGTTTGGTATAGTGCACGCATTTATAGATGTCATCTATTTCCAACGTCCATGTAATATCTTCGAGATCTGGCGTTTCAACAATTGCCGTTGCTTTTTTGCAAAATGAGGACAGATCAAAAAGTTCGCCAAAAGTCGGAACAATTGGTAAATACGGTTTACTTTCACGCGTTTTCCTGATCCATTCCGGTATTATCAGTTGAGATTTGGATAAAGATGCGAAATATGGTTCTATTGATCCCGAACTCTGTTGGTATAATCTAATGATCTGTAATAAACCTTGTGCTTTACTACGTTCATATATTCTCTCAGTATTGTCTATGCTTTTGGTTATAACGTCAAAGCAATGCGTAATCTCCAAAACAGGAAGTCTCGCACCATAACAGTTTTTATACCTACACATCGCGTCAAAGGTGTAAAGCACATCCAACAATTTATCCAAAGAATCCACATACGAGCGTAAATATCCAATAGTCTTGCCGGACCAATGGCAAACGTCAAATGCTTTCATGATTCGTGCAATGTCTTCCGACTTGCGTAGACTTGAACTACGCAACACTGTGTGAGATGATAAGATTCTAAAGATAATTTCGATAGTTCTCCATTTGAAACTATCATAATTGTTAAAGATATTTGCTGCATTCTCGGCGAAACCAAAAAGCCATCTTTTTTTTGGTAGTTTGATTAGATCGAGCAAGTAGTTTGCGGTTTTCTTATCTTCTGGATAACCTAATCCATCCTCTCCTATCACATCGATGATAATAGTTTCTCCAAACTTGTACTGGTTTGGAAGCGTATCTGGAATCGTCAAAGGGCTCGACGAACCATCAGGATTCGTCCAGTACATATCCAACTCTTGATTGATACAATGATTCACGTTAAACTTTATTTCAGGAGGACCAAAAGAGCTGTGACTCTCAGTACCCGAACTTTCAGAATCCCAAACTGAGTTCGATTCGTTCGACTGTAACTCCTGTAAATTTTTTAATTTTTCTTCTAGATTCTGGATATGCTCCGTTGTTGCAATATTGTCAGTTAAAACTACATCAATGTTCAAGCTCCATAGTTTGTTCACCAAACGCAAGTACTTTTGGGCCGAAAAAGGAGTCGATGATTTTAAAAAGAATTCCGAGGCTCTATTCTGTGTTTGTGCGTAGTTTGACCGCTCACATTCCTTGCTTCCGCTCGCTTCTCCACAAAAGTTTTTGGGATCCATTCCACAAGTTGTGTCAGAATTTACTTCTTGTTTGGGTAAAGACGCATTTGCGTCTTGTTATAAATAAAAAAATTTTATATTTAAGCCACATTCACAAAGTACGCGACGTGATATACGCATTTCATGAAATTAGTCGTGAAATTAGATATCAAATAAATTCGAAAATCCTGAATATTAGACATAAAACATAACTGACCAGTTAGTGTCAAAAGGAATATATGACGATTTTAAGTTGACCGGAATGGACCTCAACACTGTATTTATATTTTTTCAATATTTGAAATATGTCAAAATTTTATAATTTATCTCTCTCTCTCTCTCTCTCTCTCTCTCTCTCTCTCTCTCATATCTTCCTGCTACAAATTTTTTACAGCTCATTCTTTTCTTTCGATTCTTTCTCTAACATTAAAAAAACAAACGATACTCGATCTTTACTTGTTGTAGAGAAATTAAAAGGATGATGTTCAAGATAAAGAAGAAAAGCATTAAGGGATACTTTGTTTAGATTAGTTGTTAAACAATAATGTCATCCCATTTCTTAAAGACGCAGCTATGATATCGATATTTATACTGGAATGATTCATCAATTTTTACAGATACTAAATAACGATTTTTTATAAAGTATCGCACTTTTGCGAAATAAGCCAATCCGCGGAAAAATACGATACACTTATTTCATAATGAATGTTATTATGATAAAGCTAACAGTTACAAGTTGTTGCAACTAGAGTCAAAACTCGGTAAAGTGAACCCACGATAAGGCGAAGAACCTCTTTAGGCTCAAAGTTACTGCTAAATAAAAAAGAGCTTGATACAACAAAGAAATATAATAAACTTGTTGTAAGCGATGATTTTATTTATCCTGTAAAGTTGGCAAAATACCAGTCTTTTTTTAATTATATGGTAAAAATCTTTCGCCACTATTTTCCATGCGGATTGTACTGAAGCAAAATATCAGGACAGTCCAAAAATTTTGACTTATCAAATTTACTTTTAATTACAGGCTCGCTTAGATTATTGATTTCCTTTATGTGATATAGAATTAATGTTTATCGTTTTGAAGCAAGAAATTTTAATTTTTATTCGATTCATTATGCCATTCGCTAAGATACCTAAATTACCTAAATTAAAAAAAACCTTGTTTCTTTATTTTATAGCAGAAAACTTGGTGATTTATATATTAAATGGGTTTTGTTTAACCAAAAATATTTCATGAATCGAAGAATCGCTTGATATAGTGACAGTACACTAGCCATGCCGACAAAATGTTTCCATACACATTATTTCAGTTGTGTTTAAGTTTAGGATTAGAGTCTGAGTCTGAGATTATATGGAACAAACAACATCTATATAATAAAATTTCGCAAGGAATATTTTTTGTTAGTTTCATAGGCAAAATTTCGAGGTACAAGTTGTTTTGAATTTTTCCGTTACACATTGACCTTGCGATTTGATTGGAAATTTCTAAATTTCGATTGATAAATTATGTCATTTGATCATGTGACTCTATAATAAACCATACTTTGTAATACTATTATTAAATGATCGACATACTAACGCGTTTATTATAGTTATGCGCTTATTTATATTATTTATATTGCTAAATTTTTTAAATGGCGCGTTTCTCGAATATATAAAGGGGGGGAGGGGGGGTAATAAGGTATCTCTACCACAAAGAGAGTTTGAATTCTTTTTGTATATGACACTGTCCTGTCTTCTTCGCTCTCTAAGAAATGTGCTCCCTCGGGAATGCCTCACTCCTCTTCGGAAGAGTATTTTGGGAGTGCCGTCTGTGAAAAATTTTTCTATGAAAGATTTAT
>CAJVPS010000909.1:0-18739 GCA_910591765.1 Ambispora leptoticha | reverse complement strand
TAGCCTTCTTTGATTAATAGTTTATACTATTTAATCAGATTAAATCTTGAATTATATCAATTACTAGTGGCTTCACTCAGTCAATCTTTATAATCTCTTTGATTTATTTTATTCTTTCTTTATTTATTTATCTTTTGTTAAGATAATATCTGTAGATATTAGCATAGGCCTTAGAAATCTTTGTCATTATTAAAAGTTATAGTCTAATTTCCCTCTCATTATCTTTTATTATTTCAGTTTTTTCCAATCCTATATTATTAGGATGAATCAAAGTGAAAATCCACTTACCGATTTGCCATAACATATTTTTGATACCCCCTCTGTAGAGAAAAACCCCCTCCATATTTCTTTTTATATTTGTACTCTTTTATATTCCTTTATTATACCCTTTTTCTTTCTTTATCCATAACTGATAAATATTTATATCTTGAGTTTTCATGATCAATTATTATTCTTTTATTGAATTACCTATTAATTTTTATCTTGAAGTACATTAAATTCCTAATTATCCTATTAGAATACCCTCTCAAGATTATTATTCCTATTGTCATCCTCTTCAATCCAATTTTAATTTACAATTTTATATATTTTGTTTGCTTACAGAACATATTGGAGTAGTATCAATTAATCAAATCACATATCTATTATTTTAAGAATTAATTCAACTTGATTTTACCAAAATATATATAAGCTAATTGAAACAGAGAATAGTATAGCTAGTAAACACCTTTCTCTTTGATTATATTAATACTCAAGAAGAACAACTTGACTTAGTTGAATAATTTTATTAGTGGTTCATCCATCAAGACTTTACTTTTCAACCAAGAACACCATCTGTTAATAGTGATATTGACAGATACTATTCAGAGACAAAGAATTCAGAAGATTCACCAACACCTCCAGAATAACTTATCTTAATTCCAGAACCAGAAGAAACTAGTAGTTCTCCAGAAGAAGATAATCAAACAGAATCTGAAGATAACAATTAATTATCTAAAGAAGAAGATAACCAAATAGCTTAACAGAATAATAATAACTTGGACAATCTTATTATAGCTCTTGGAGCTTTAACTGATTGCATAGCTGACCAGAATAACTGGCCTATGGAGAAAATTATAATTTTAATTAGAAAATACTGAGGAAATAATCAAGATCCAACAGAGTGACTCAAAGACTTTAATATCATCACCCAAGCTAATGGTATTATTAATGCTAGAAAAGTATAGCTAGTTAGAGAATATCTAGAAGGTGCTGCTGCCTTATGGTATGATGAAAGAGAAAGAGATGATGTCACCTGACTGACAGCTTGAAATGATAATCAAGACCAGCCACACAGTTTCAGTCATCAATTTGCAGCTCACTTCCATACTAGAAAAAGAATTGACCAATAGCAAGATGAAATTGAAACCTTATAACAAACCAGTACTGTAGAAGAGTATACAGATAAATTCATTAATCTACTTCATAAAGTAGATCCAGAAAATAAATATTCAGAAGAATACAAGATCCAAACTTACAGAAGAGGATTGAAATCAGAGATCAGAAAATGAGTTCAGATCTTAGCTGATGGAATTTTCCTAAATATGATACAAGTTGCAAAGAATATAGAAAAAGCTGATGCAGATATACCAATCCAAGGATATTATCAATCTCAAACCCAGGATAATTAAATATTGAATGCTATATTAGTAGTACTTCAAGATCTCAACTAATGAATAGAAAGTATTGAAACTAACAAAGAATCTAATTACAACAGAAATAATTCAGGTTATAGGTCCAATAATCAAAATTCTAAACCAGTTTCAACCTGTTATAATTGTGGTGAGCCAGGTCATATCCATCCTAATTATTCTTAGCTACAATCATACTGGAATAATCAAAACAACTTTGAAAATAATTACCAGAGAACTAATGGAAATAATCAGTAACAAAATAATATAATATCAAATCAGACAAATACTGATAACAACCAAAATGTAAATAATAATCAGAATGCATTATTAGCCCAAATACAGGCACTCACTGATAGCATTCAAACATCAACTGCCAAACCTGATAATGTAAATTTGCTACTTGATACACATGAATACTTGGCTGCTGAAAGAAAATCCAGAAATTTCAGAACTATTTCTTATAGAACCAGATCTGTAGATTAATCCTGTAAAGAAACAGTTAATGAAATTAAAGAAACAAATTATAATGAAGAAGAAGAACAAGAAGATACTTCTAAAGTTATTCTTGATCAGGATATGAATAATGCTGGACCATCAAAGACTCTTGAAAAAGAACTTGTTAAAAAGATTATTTGCAAGAAGAAAAGTAAAATTGCTTTATCTGTACTTGCTACCATGGCTGAACTATATGATATTCTAGAAGATTTAGCTTAACAAAAAGCAAATATAACTATTGCTCAACTTATTCAAACCTTGCCTTTATAAAGAACTCAACTATCAAAAGGAATGCGCCATGCTATAACACTCAAGTCAAAGAGAAAAAAAAGAGTATTACTTAAATAAAAACTCAAAACCACATCTGCCTAATGTGAAGCAAAAGTTAGAAAGAACATTATTAATTTAATTATTAATACTGATATCTCTGGATGTGTTACTATATACAAATTTATTAAAGATTTGGGATTAAAAATCCAACGTAGTTTAAATATTTTAATATCTGATATAAATAGTATATCTAAATAGCCTCTTGGAGCTATCAATAATCTACTTTTGAATATTGATAGAATTATAATTCCTACTGAAATAGATATTACTGAAGCAAAAACATACTCAGTAATTATTGAAATAGACTTTTTGAATAAAATCAAAGCCAATATTGATATTAGAAAAGGATTCATGACTTTTGAATATAATGATCAGAAAGAGAAAGTACCTATTAAATTTATCCATGGTGATAGAGGAGAACTAATATTTGATGAAACTACTTTTGAAAAAGATAAATTAGAAGAAGATTCAGAAAGTCAATTTGAAAAATAATACTTGGAAAAGAAAACTTTTCTTATGTGGCAATATGATGATTGGAATACTATAACTTCTAGATAACAAGAATTTCAAGATGATAATAGTATTGAAATTATCACTAAAGAAGCCTAGACTCCTATTGAAACTCCAAAATGAAATTTAAGAGATATTGATTTTAGAGATATATCATTACAAATTATTCAAAGTATTAAATAGACTTATAAAGTACAAGCTTATCAGGAAGGAATCAAAATTAAATGGAAGAAATATATCTGAAAAGATTTTAAATGACTTGACAAGAAATTTACTCAATCCTATAATTAGAATAATCAATAGTTATTTGACTGGAGAGGACTAAATAGCCAATATTAGTGCCATCAAAATCTTTTTATACCTAATCACTAATATCACCAATATTATAATAAACTTGCTACTTGGATAACAATCAAGATTCATAAATCTTTCCATATTGAATTCAAGATTACTGAAGATTGAGCTAACAAAGTTGAACAAGAACTCTTCATTAACAAAAGAATCAAGAAAAGTTTTAATTCATATCAAGCTGCTATATAACAAATTCATCCCATTTCACAAATTGAAAGATGTCGTGAATGTGAAAAATATGTAGATAAATATTATACTGGAACATATTTTAAAATGAATGGAGAAAAAGTAACTTCCTGTAATAATTATATCAGAGAAAAACAACTGAATCTACCTGCCTATTCTTAATGTGGTGAATGTAATGAATCTAGAGAAATATTTATTACTGGAAGTTATTAAAAATAATACTTTTGTACTTATAAATATCAATGTATTTATTGATTTAATCATAGAGGATGAAGAAAGAATACCAAAACTATTAACAAGCTTAGAGATTGAGGAATACTATTAGAAGTTTATGATAAATATGATGAAATTAGCAAAGCAATTTTATCTCGCTTTATGTATGAAGATAACTATATTCAAGAAATTATCTATGAGGATTCTGTAGAAGTCTCTGCTACTGAAATATTTCAATATATTTATCAACAACTCAATTCTAATCAAAGATAATAGCTTACTCACTTAGATTATATTAATGTGAAACTCTGTCAAGAATGCTTAATCCCTTGTGATAATGAAAAATATGATGATTGTGTACAATCTGAATACCTAGTTAAGATAGATAAAGAAAAATGCTCTATAACTTTGGAACTGATTCCAGAAGAAGCAGTAACTAATGAAATAATTGAAGAAATCAGCTTTATTCCTATATCAACTCAGCCTCCCAACTTGAATTAAATGAAATTCATGAAAGATTCAATATTATTTATCAGGCTCTTAATGAACTTTCATAATAATTTAATAATTATTTAAAGAATATCCCTGTGGAATAAAATAATAGTTACTATGTAGTCAAAGTTTATAATGTTCAAGACAAAGGAAAATTATCAGAAAAAGCACATCCTACCAATGTTGAATATGATATTTATTATACTGGAAAAGAAGCAATTAGAATTCCCTCACATTAAGTCATATCAGTAGATATATACATTGCCATAGAAATTCCTGTAGGAGTTATATGTCAAGTGATGTCTTACTTATCTCTTGCAAAACAAGAAATCAATATTAAAGATGGAACTATTGACTCAGAATATACTGAAAATATCAATATCATTATTCAAAATGATTTAGAAGAAGATTATATTATTGAACCAGATCAGAAAATTGCTCAACTTGTATTTCTTCAACTTGTATCTATTAATCAACTTAAATCAGTATCTACTAGAGAAGAACTTGGATAATCTAGTCAAGAAATAGCTAGATTTGGATCTACTGACTATTAAGAAGCATATACCTATTTCTTGGAATAAGAACAAGAAGAAAAAGTTATTGAATAATGAAAATTAACAGCTGAACAAGAATGACTTCTAACTTAACTATTAGAAGATAATGCTGATATATTTGCAACTGAATTATATGAACTTGGCCAAAGTAATATAATTTAACATGAAATACATACTGAAAATAAATCACCTATCAAATAATGATCTTATAAAATTACTCTTTCAGATTAATTATTCATATCCAAAGAAATTAAAAGAATGTTAGAAGCCAATATTATTCAACTATCAACTAGTCCTTGGGCTTTATCTATTGTCGTGATCTCTAAAAAGAATGAAAAGAAAAGATTTTGTGTTGACTATCAAAAAATAAATGCAATTACTTGAAAAGATACATACCTATTATCAAGAATTGATAAAATAATGGACTCTCTTGGAAATGCTCACTGATTTTTATCTATAGACTTAATCTCTGGATACTGGCAAATCAAAATGAAAGAAGAAGATAAATCAAAAACTACTTTCATCTCTAGAGAAGGACTATTCGAATTTAATGTTATACCTTTTGGATTATATAATGTTTCAGCTACTTTTCAATGTGCTATGGATATAATACTTGGAGAATATAATTAGAATTTTGCCAATGTGTACATTAATAACTTGAATATATTCTCAAAAGATTTTGAAAAACACTTGGATCACCTCAACAAAGTATTTTGTAGAATCCAAAATGCCAATTTAAAACTCAATCCAGAAAAATACAACTTTTGCAGAAGAGAATTACATTCCTTGGATATATAATGACAGAAGAAGAAATTTTTCCTGACCCATCAATAATTCAGAAGATACAAGATTTTTCTCAACCAAGAATAATTAAAGAACTCCAATCATTTCTTGGATTAGCTGGATACTATAGAAAATTTGTTAAAGAATCTTCTCAAATCACTGCATCTCTATTCAAATTACTTCATAATAAGAAATTATTTATTTGGACTGTAGATCAAGAAGAAGCTTTTCAACAAATCAAATAACATCTTACAACTGCACCTATTTTAATTTACCCTGACTTCACAAAGAAATTCTATCTTTATACTGATATCTCAGACTCAGGACTTGAAGCTGTTTTATCTCAGAAAGATAAAGATGGAAGAGAACAAGTAGTCACTTATGCAAGTGTCACACTGAAATCAAATAAATAAAAGTATAGAGTAACTGAAAAAGAAGCATTAGCAATAGTATGGGCTATTAGACAATTTTACCATTACCTACTTGGAATAGTTTTTGAAATCATCACCAATCATAATGTTTTGAGATAGTTATTTAAAAAACAATCAAGTCACTCTGCTAGAGTAAACTGCTAGATCATGTTTCTTATGAAATATATCTTTATTATTACTTATCAACCTAGAAGAAAAAATCAAAATACTGATACTTTATCCTGAATGTATTTGGAAGATTATTAAATAACTTTTCTCTTTATAACAATAACATAAATTTAATAACTTATTACAGTTTACAATGATATTTGGATAATAAAACTTATCCTGTAGAATTAACTCTTGAAGAATAACACAAAATTCATAATTAAGCAAAACATTTTTTACAAATTGATAGTATATTATATAAAATTAATAGAAGAAAAGAACTAACTATATCTCTTTGAGTTATTAAAAAAAAATAAAATGAAAGCTATTCTTATTAATTTATATTCAAGCTTTTTATCTGAATATTTTAGATATGAAGAAATCTATCAATGAATTACAAATAAATATTGATGGAATGATATAAGAACTGATATAAAGAATTATATGAAGACTTATGAAATCTATTAGCAAATTGATAAAAGAACTACCAAATAATCTTTACATTCTATCAAAATTGAATAATCTTTTGACAGAATAATTATTAACTTAATTAAACCTAGTAAAATCACAATAACTGAAAATCAATATATCATTACAATAATAGATTATCTTACAAAATAACTTAAAGCTAAAGCAATTCCTGATAAGAAAGCTACTAGAATCATAAAGTTTATCTTTGAAGAAATAATCTATAGACATAGATATCCTAAAAAAATTCATTCAGATAATGGATTGAAATTTATTAATAAAATAGTTAGAGAATTATCAACAAAATTTGGAATCAAACATAAATTTTCTTTACCTTATCATTCACAAACTAATAGAATTATAAAATACTTTAATAAAATATTATACATGATACTACAAAAATTAATAATAGTATATGAATAAGAATAGGATACTTTCATTTTTACTGTTCTTTTCACATATAGAATAAATCAGAATTTAACAATAAAGTATAAACTATTTTTTCTAATCTATGAATGAAATGCTAAATTACTAATTGAATTAAAAATTTCTGCTTATTTGAAAGAAGATTTTATAGAAGAAGAAAAATTACTATAACGAATATATCATATAATAGATCAGTTATCTCAACATATATTAGAAGCAAAATAAAATATAGAAGAATATTAAATATGATATTCTCAAATTTATAATAACAAAATATAAAAAGAAATAATATTTGAAATTGGAGATAAAATATTTGTAACAAAATTAAATTAGTTATTAATAATTATATTATATTTATTTTTTATCTCACAAATTATTGCTGTATCACATACTGCATCACATATAACTTATTGCATTATAATTACCTAATCATATCAAGAAAAGTTATCTGATTTATTTAAGTTATTTTAGCTATAGATAGTTTCTTAGTAAAATTTCTCTTTTCTCTTGTTCTACTAATTTAGCTAGTATATTATTATATTTATATATTTTATTTATAATTATTTATTTCTTTATTTATTCATTAATAAGTATTTTCTGGAGATACTACCATATAAGTATTTTCTATTATTAATTTATTTATCTTATTATTAATTTTATATAATATTAATTTATTATTTAAAGATGCTATATCTGTTCTGTAATTTTAATAACAACAAATACATGAATAAAGAATAAGTTTTTAAATATAATTTCTTGTCTGTTTTTGATTTAGTTTTCTGTATGAATTCTATTTCAAATATATTACTTATATCTTGAATCTTCTATATGAATTTTCTTGATATAATATTATATCCTGACTTTTCTGTGTGAATTATCTAAATATATTACAATATATAACAAGAAGATTATAACTTTAGTAGCAGTAGAAAAGATTAATATTATACATATACATGTATATATACACCCTTTCTAATACTTTCTCAACTGATGAATAATATATCACTTATTCATTATTAATACACATTTATACATACACATATATACATAATGTCTAGTCCTGGTATTAGAGATAGGAATCAATTCTCAATTCAGAATCAATTCTAAAATCAATTAATTATTCTAAATAAATTTGATTAATTGATTTTTAATTTGAGAATCAATTCTTAAATTTTAATTGATTAAAATTTTAATCAATTTTCAAATTTTAATTGATTAAAATTTTAATTGATTCTCAAATTTTAATTGATTCTTTAATTTTAATTGATTAATTAATTAAAATTTTAATTGATTCTTAAATTTTAATCAATTCTCAAATTTTAACCAATTCTTAAATTTTAATCAATTCTTAAATTTTAATCAATTCTCAAATTTTAATCAATTTTTAAATTTTAATTAATACTTAAATTTTAATTAATTAAAATTTTAATCAATTCTCAAATTTTAATTAATTAAAAAGTTTTAATTGATTCTCAAATTTCAATCAATTCTGAAAATTGATTTAATTAATTCTATAAAATTAATTAATTCTCAGAATCAATTCTAAATTAATTGATTCTAAAGAATCAATTTCTATCTCTATCTGATATCTCAAGTGAATAATTTCAACATTTCTTGCTGGTCTCACTAATCTCATCCAATAATAGCAACAACTCACCATTGCTCTTGGTAATATTGATAATAATAATGATAGTCAACATAACTCTCCTATATCAAGAATTTCTCTCAAGATTCTAATATACAAAGGAAAATTACACAAGAATATTAATATCTGGATCTTATAAGTAACTGGAATACTACATGCTCAAGAAATTACAGATGAATAAACATATATCATATATACTAGAACTGATCTTGAAGATGCTGCTCTTCATTAATATTTACAGTATGTAACAAAAGTCTTTAGACAAAATTATTTGATTATTGCGCCACAATAGCTGAGTCAAATCAGCTGATTAATGACTCATTTGAAAGCCAAAAAGCATGAGATTTATTTAAAAAAAATTAGTATGGAATATATTCACCATTTTTTTTGATAATAAGCTTACAGCATCTTTTCATAGACCTTATTAATTTATTAAGAACTGATTAGAGAATTTTCTCCTATTCCTCCTTCATAAATTACTCCAATTGCTAAAGATTTTTTGATTGTTATATCTCTATATTTCTCTTAATGATATTCCATAGATTTTTAATAAGGTTTAGGTCGAGACTGTTGGAAGGCCAATTCATCACTATAGGAAAGTTCTCTTGGAGAAATTTTTCTACTATTTTGCTGATATGCTTTAGATTATTGTCTTGTTGGAACTACCAATTCCTCTTGAACATTCTCTTAATCTCAGGAATATGTTTTTATAGGATATTGACATAGAGAGGAGCATCTATATTTTCCTTAAAGTAGTACAAACTCATTTTGCCTTTTGAAATAAATCCACCCTATGCATTAATTTTTGATCAGTCTTTTAAAATCTGACAAACTGGTTATTCACCCTTATACCAAACTTGTACAGTATTTTGAAATAGGCAGAATGATATTTTATTAGAAAATAAGATACGATGCTATTTGTCATTGAGATATTCTTGGATTCATTCTATATGTTTTCATTTATGTGCTTCTATAAGATACAATGCTATTTGTCATTGAGATATTCTTGGATCCATTCTATATATTTTCATTTATGTGCTTCTGTAAGCATTGGTGTTGCCATAGAAAGCTGTTTTTTGAAATTATGTTAGCCTAAATATCTTAAAATTGTCATATGTGATACCTTTGTGCCATTTTTGATTAATTTGGTAGCTAATGTTCTTATTGATATGGCAGGATTCTTTCGAATAATTTGTCCAACAGATCTTGAGCATCCAGTGGTGATTTTTCTCAGGTGACCACTTCACTTTTTGTGAACTGTACTTCCATTTTCTTTTAATTTTTTAATATTATAATAGATAGTTAATTTGGGAATTTTCATTAGGTGATATATTTCCACTACATTCTTGCCCTGTAGCCAGAAATGCTCAATGATTTGGGCATGTGTATTTTTTTTGGCAGCTGACATTTTTATTCTTTTTTTTTTTAGCAAATATACTGATGAAATCTGGGAGAAATAGAGTAAAATGATTCTTGTAATACTAAATTTTAATTTTTTTTTGTTTAATCTGGTTTAAACTGAAATTGGGTAAGTTATATGAATTTAATTTTGATCGACAGTAGTCCAAAGACTTTTGTTATACACTATAAATAAAATATATGCTGCTGAAGAAAATCCTGCCTTTGAAAACTGAGAAATATTTCTTATTAAAGTCTGTAAAGCATTTCAATCACCTAACTATCAATAACATCTTTGTCAATAACTGCATCAACTTTATTAAATTAGTATTATACAAAAGTATAATGCTAAATTCAGAAATATCATAGAATAAATTGAAGAAATGGGAGAACTAGATCAAGTTGCACATTTTATTGATAGTCTTAAATCTGTAACAAAAATAGAAATATCATATTAAGTATCAGAAATTTTTGATGATATCTGAAAACTTGCAATTTGCTATGATATAGCTATATTTAGTATTGATCATTTTCTCAAAAGTATTAATCACAACTATAATCAGAAATATAAGAGAAATCTGAATTTTCCTTCTAATAATATGTGTAATAATATTAATCTCATACTCATAAAACTAGATCACGCTAAAGATTCTTATCAATATAGTAATAATAGTAATAATAATAATAATCATGACAGAAATAATAATACTCATAATTATTATAACTATGATAAACTGGATCATTTTGCCAAGGACTATCATTTAAAAGAAAAAGCCAAGATTAACAATATTAAAGATAATAATACTATAACTACTACACAACATAATAATAATATTAAATTTGCTTATCTTAAAGATAATTGTGAGAAACTTTTAAAATTTAATGACTATGTTAATAGAAAGTCTGTCTGAATTTTGCTTGACAGTGAAGCATCACAAAATTTTATTGATGAAATATATGTTAAGAATAATCACTTACAAATATACAATATGAATCCTATCATTATAGAACTCGCTAATAGTTATAAAAAGGAAGTCAACTCATCTGTAGTAATTAAAGAACTAAAGTTAAATATATATCATACCTCTAATATCAATGCTCAAGTCCTTAATATTTAATATTATGATCTTATACTTAGTAAATTATGACTTTATCATGCCAATCTCACTATTGACTGATGTAATAATTCTATGATATTTTACTATAGTAATAAAGTAATCAAAATCAATATTAGCAAAGATAAACTTGCATCTAGTTGTAACTTACTTTATATACCTTGATAACAATTTGCTAAAATTCCATCTGATACTGAATTATTTGCAATCTGTATTACTATAAAAGAAATACATCAAGAAGTAATAATTTCTTGTAAAGCTACTCAACTAGTTAAAGAATTTACTAATATTTTTCTTAACTTACTTCCTAATAAGTTACCATTAAAATATGTTATAGATTATACTATTGATTTAATACCTGACTCTGAATCACCATCTTATCTTACATATCACTTATCTTATATTGAAATAAATGAACTAAAGAAATAACTATCTGATTTACTTAGCAAAGATTTTATTCATCCTAGTTTTTCACCATTTGGAGTGCCTGTTTTATTTCTATATAAAAAGGAAAGAACTCTTTATTTCTGTATTAATTATCATGTCTTGAATAAAATTATAATTAAAAATTGATATTCTTTATCTCATGTTAATGAACTAATGAATCATTTAGCTGAAACACAATATTTTTCTAAATTGGATCTCTACTTTGGATATCACCAAATCAGAATTAAAAAAAAAGATATTTATAAAACAGCATTTAGAACAAGATATAGTTACTATGAATTTCTTGTACTTTTCTTTGGTCTCACTAATACATTCACAACTTTTATGATTCTTATAAATAATATTTTTTATAACTATTTAGATAAATTCATTATTATCTATCTTGATGATATTCTTGTATTCAGTAATACTAAGAAAGAACATCTCTAACATCTTCATATTATTCTTTCTAAACTTCATGAATATAAGCTCTATACCAAATTCAAGAAATATGAACTCATCAAGTAATATGTTGAATACTTAGATTATTTTATTTTGGGTCAAGAAATATTAGTTGATCAATACAAAATTATCACTATTTGTGACTGGCCCAAGCTAACAAATATCTCTGAGTTTTGATCATTTTTAGGTTTTACTAGTTACTATAGGAAATTTGTAAAAAGATTTTCTGTAATTGCTTCATCACTCACAGTCTTGCTTTACAAAGATCAAGAATATATTTAGAATAAGTCTGAGCAGAAAGCATTTGATAATTTAAAATAGTATTTAATTACTGCACCTATCTTAATTTTGCCAGATCCTAAATTACCTTTCACAATTATAACTGATGCATTTGAATTTGCTATAGGAGTCATTCTTAATCAAAATCATGGAAAAGGTGATCAATCTGTCACTTATAAATCACGTAAACTATTCTTAACTAAACAAAACTATCCAATATATAAAAAGGAACTTCTCACTATTGTATATGTTATTTATTTCTGAAAATCTTATTTAGAAAAATAATGATTTACTATCATTACTGATCATATATCTCTTAAGTATATTAAGATATAATATAATCTTTCTAAATATTAAGCTTGCTGGTTGAAAATCTTATAAGCTAATGATTTTATTATCAAATATAAACTAGAAAAAGAAAATATAGTAACTAATACTTTATCTCATCTATTACAAGTAAATAATATTATTATAATCTCTGCACAACTTATCAATGATGAAAAATTATAACAAGAATATGAGAATGATAAATATTTCAAGGAAATCTGAATAATCTTGCATAATTTTGAATTATCTATATCAAAGCAATAATCTTGAATATGTCACATTGAGCTGAAAGAGAATAAAATTTATTTGAAAATACAAATTATCTCACTATTCCCAAGGATAAAACTTTGAGAACTCAAATTTTGAAGGAATACCATGACATTTCTATCTCTGGTCATTTAGGAATTGACAAAACTTATGAGTATTTACAAAGATCATATTACTGGTCAAAAATATCCAAGAATATTTGTAAATATATTCTCAGTTATAAAGAATACCAAAGAAATAAATCTAGTAATCAGTTACCCTCAGGACTTCTACAACTCTTGAAAATATCTAAATAATGCTAGAAATAAATTACTTTAAATTTTATTATGCAATTACCTACAACTCACCAAGGACATAATATAATCTTAGTTATTATTGATTATCTTACTAAATGTGTACACTTCATTTCTACTCACACTACTATTACTATATCTGAAGTCGCTAAATTATTCTTTAATAACATATTTAAATTACATGAACTATCTTGAGTTATAATTTCAGACTGTAATACTAAATTTACTAGTCATTTCTGGAAATCACTATTTGAATAAATTAGAACTAAATTGGCTATATCAATTGTATTTCACCCACAAACTGATAGTCAAACTGAGAGAATGAATCACACTCTAGAAGAAATATTAAGAATCTATTCTACTTATAATTAAAATTATTAGGATGAATATCTTGCAGTTGCTAAATTTGCATTATAATAATTCAATTCAAGTTTCTTCTGATTATATATCTTTCAAGTTAGACTGTAATCAATATTCAATTACATCTACAATACTTATCACAGATAATAAAGTCACTATCACTGATAAATTCATTTAACATTAGAATAATATAATTAAAGATGCTAAAGACTTATTAATGGAAGTACAGGATTGTCAATCTAAATATACTAATTAACATTATTATTTTCAAGAATTTAAAATTAGAGATCAAGTCTTACTTTTAACTTGCAATATTATTAATCTTATAGATAAACAACACCTTAGTAAAAAGCTTACACCTAAATATATTGGTCCTTTCTCTATTCTTGAAGTTATTTTATCTGTTGTATATAAACTGAATTTACCTTTGCATATGAAAATTCATCCTGTCTTTCATATTTTATTATTAAAATTTTATAACTCTAATGATAATAAGGATTTCATTCATCTAATTTCATCACAACCAATCATCATATCTAGAACTGATAAAGAAGAATATGAAGTAGAAGTAATCTTGGATAAAAGAATTATTTGAAATAAACCTTAATACTTAGTTAAATAACTAGGTTATTCTCTCCATAATTCTACCTAGGAACCTTTGAAAAATCTTCACAATTCTATAGAACTCATAAAATCTTTTGAATTAAAATGTCAATGAGAATATAGATTCTTAAGAGGAGAAGTGTTATAATAAAATTAAATTAGTTATTAATAATTATATTATATTTATCTTTTATTTCACAGATCATTATTACATCACATACTATGTCACATGTGACTTATTACATCACAATTATCTGATTATACCAAGAAAAATCACCCAATTTATTTGAGTTATTTTAGCTATAAATAGTTTCTTAATAGAATTTCTCTTTTCTCTTGTTCTATTAATTTAGCTAGCATATTACTATATTTATATATTTTATTTATAATCATTTATTTCTTTATTTATTTATTAATAAGTATCTTCTAGAGATACTACTATATGAGTATTTTTTATTATTAATTTATTTATCTTATTATTAATTTTATATAACATTAATTTATTATTTAAAGATACTGTATCTGTTCTGTAATTTTAATAATAATAAATACACAAATAAAAAATAAGTTTTTAAATATAATCTTTTGTCTGCTTTTGATTTAGTTTTCTGTGTAAATTCTATTTCAAATACATCATTTATATCTTGAATCTTCTATGTGAATTTTCTTGATATAATATTATATTCTAACTTCTTTGTATGAATTATCTGAATATATTATAATATTATTTTTATTTAGTTATTTAGTTTTTGAATTTTAGTTTTTATCTTTCTTTAGTTATAGTTTTCTTTGATTAATAGTAGTTTTATTATTTAATTATTTTAAATCTTGAATTATATCAATTACTAGTGACTTTATTCAGTTAATCTTTATAATTTTTTTGATTTATTTATTTATTTATTTATTTATTTTACTCTTTTTTTAAGATAATATTTGTAGATATTGATATAAATCTTAAAAATCTTTATTATATTAAAAGTATAATCTAATTTCTCTTTCTTTATTCTTTAATTATTTCAGTCTCTTCCAACTCTATATCATTAAGATGAATTCAAATAAAAATTAACTTACTAATTCACTATAATATATATTTAATACTCTCTCTATAGAGGAAAATTCTCTTCATATTCTTTCTTTTATTAATACCCTTTTATTATTTTTTTTAATATTTGAGTCTTGAGTTTTCATGATCAATTATTATTTTTTATTAAATTATTTATCAATTATCATTTTGAAATATATCAAATCCTTAATTATTCTATTAGAATATCTCCTCAAGACTTTTGCTTTTATTATCATTCTCTTTAATCTAATTTTTCTTTATAATTCTATACTTTTCACTTGCTTATAAAGAATATTAAAGCAATATCAATCAATTAAATTACATATTTATTATTTCAAGAATTAATTCAACTTGATCTTAGTGAAATATATATTATCTGATTAAAATAAAAAATAGTACAACTAGTAAATACTTTTATATTTGATCATATCAAGAATAACTCAATTTAATTAAATAATTTTACTAATAGTTCATCCATCAAGACTTTAACTTTCAATCAAGAACTTTTTCTATTAATAGTAATATTGATGAATACTATTTAAAAATAAAGAACTTAAAAAATATACCAATATCATCTATTCAGATTATATTAACTCTGGAATCAGAAGAAAGTAATAATTTTTCAGATTTAGAAGAAGATATTCAAACAGAATCAGAAGATAATAATCAACTATTAGAAAAAAAAGATAATCAAATAGTACAATCAAATTTAGATAATCTTATTGCAGCTCTTGGAGCTCTTACTGATTGCATGACTAATCAAAATGCCTAGCCTATAGAAAAGATTATTATACCTATCAGAAAATACTGAGAAAATGATCAAAATCTAATAGAGTGACTCAAAGACTTTAATATCATCACACAAGCTAATGGTATTACTAATATCAGAAAAATACAGCTAGTTAGAGGATATCTAGAAGATACTGCTATCTTGTAATATGATGAAAGAGAAAGAGATAATACCACCAGATTAATAATCTGAAATGATAATAATAATTAATCACATAGTTTTAGTCATCAGTTTGCAGCTTATTTTCATATCTGAGAAAGAATTAATCAGTGACAAGATGAGATTGAAACATTATAACAAACTGGTATTATGGAAGAATATACAGACAAATTCATAAATCTACTTTGTAAAGTAAATCCAGAAAATGGATATCTGGAAGAATACAAGATCTAAACATGCTGAAGAGAATTAAAACCAGAGATCAGAAAATAGATTCAGATCTCAGCTGATGATACTTTCTTAAACATGATACAAGTTACCAAGAATATAGAAAAAGCTGATATAGATATTCCAATCCAAGGATATTATCAATCTCAAATTCAAAATAACTCAATATTAAATGCTATATTGATAGCACTTCAAGATCTTAATTAACAAATAGAAAGTATTGAAATTAACAAAAGATCTAATTACAATAGAAATAATTTAGGTTATAGGTCTAATAGTCAAAATTCTAAACCAGTCTCAACCTGTTATAATTATGATAAGCCAGGTCATATCCATCCTAATTGTTCTCAGTTGTAATCATATCAGAATAACCAGAACAACTTTGAAAATAATTATCAGAGAACTAATAGAAATAATTAGTAATAAAATAATATGTCACCAAATTAGACAAATACTGATAATAATCAAAATACAAATAATAATCAAAACATATTATTGATCTAAATATAAGCTCTAACTGATAGTATTCAAATATTAATTGCCAAACCTGACAATGTAAATTCATTACTTGATATACATAAATACTTGGCTATTGAAAGAAAATTCAGAAATTCCAGAACTACTCCTTATAAAACCAAATCTATAGGTCAATCTCATAAAGAAGTAGTTGATGAAAATAAGGAACCAATTAATAATGAAGAAGAAGAACAAGAAGATACTTCTGAAGTTATTCTTGATCAGGATATGAATAATGCTAAACTATCAAAAACTTTAGAAGAAGAACTTATCAAAAAGATTATTTGCAAAAAGAAAAGTAAAATTACCTTATCCATACTTGCTACCATGACTGAATTATATGATATTCTAGAAGATTTGACTTAACAAAAAGCAAATATAACTATTACTCAACTTATTCAGATTTTACCTTTACAAAAAACTTAACTATCAAAAGAAATATGCTGAGCTACAGTATTAAAATCAAAAAAAAAGAAGAATATTGCTTGAACAAAAACTCAAAATCATATTTGTCTGGTATGAAATAAAAGTTAGAAAGAATATTATTGATTTAATCATTAATACTAGTATTTCTGAATACATTATTACATATAACTTTATAAAAGATATGGAATTAAAAATATAACGCAGTTCAAATATTTCAATATTAAACATAAATGATATATCTAAATAAACTCTTGGAGTTATTGACAATTTACTTTTGAATATTGATAGAATCATAATTTCTACTAAAGTAGATATTACTGAAGCAAAAATATACTCTGTAATTATTAAAATGGACTTTTTGAATAAAATCAAAGCCAATATTGATATTCAAAAAGGATTACTTATCTTTGAATATAATAATTAAAAAGAAAAAGTGCCAATTAAATTTATCCATTGTGATAGAGAAGAACCACTATTTGAAGATATAAGTTCTGAAGAAGATAAATCAGATGAAGATTTTGAAAGAGAATTTGAAAAATAATACTTGAAAAACATGACTTTTCTTATGTGATAGCATGATAATTAGAATACTGTAACTCCTAGATAACAAGAATTTCAAGATAATGATAGTATTAAAATTATCATCAAAGAAGCTTGAATCCCTATTGAAATATCAAACTGAAGATTAAGAAATATTAACTTTGGAGAAATACCATTTTAATTTATTCAAAATATTAAAAGAATTTATGAAATATAAGTCTATCAGAAAGGAATACACTTGAGAAGATTTCAAATAACTTGACAAGAAGTTTACTCAACTCTATAATTGAAACAACTAATAGTTATTTAATTGGCAAGGATCAAATAGTCAATGCTGATGTCATAAAAATCTTTTTATATCTAATTATCAATATTATTGATATTATAATAATCTTACTAACTGAATAGCAATCAAAATTCATAAATCTTTCCATGCTGAATTTAAAACTAATGAAGATTAGGCTAATGAAGTTAAACAAGAACTCTTTATTAACAAAAGAGTCAAGAAAAATTTTGATATATATCAAGCTATTGCATAACAAATTCATCCTAATTCTTAAATTGAAAGATACTATGAATATTATTACTGTAGTAACATAAATTTCTTTAATTTCATAATTTTTCAAACTTGGAAAAATATAACTAATCAATTGATCTTTGGATAATATGTGATTTTGAATAATATAATTGGTGTATCAGTTATAAATTCAGTAATGATTCAACAATATTTTTGTAATGTTCTTGCAATATTTTTGCAATATTCTAAGATTATTAATGAATAAT
>CAJVPS010000908.1:0-18744 GCA_910591765.1 Ambispora leptoticha | reverse complement strand
AACTTAAGATTATTTTTTTATAATATTTTATTATATTTTATAATTTTTAATTAGTAAATATGAATTAAAAATTTATTATATTTTTTTAAACTAATTTATTTTTTAAAAAAAAGAAAAAATTAATAATATTTTTAATTATTTCTTATCTATAATATAAAAAATTTTAATTTATTAATAAATTATATAATATTTAAAGATTATTAGAATCTTTAATAAATTAAATTTTAAAAAAATAAACTAGTAATAATCTTGTTTAAGATATATATTATTAAATTACTAATTAGAATTTTAATTTAAATTTTAAAAGTTATAAGTATATTATATATTTTAATTAGAATTAAAATATATCATATAATTTTTTATATATAAAATTTATTTTATTAATTAATTACAATAATATATTATATGTAAATAATTTTTATTAATTTAGTATTAGATCTAAGTCTTTAAAAAATTAATTATATCTAATTATTTTTAAAAAATATTTATTTAATTAGTATTTATACAAACTTTTAAGAGTCTTATATATTATTAATTATATTATATAATATATTATCTTATATTATTACTTAATACTTATTATATTATTGATTATATTATATAATATAATATATTATATTATACATGTAAAATTAGAATAAATTTACATAATTAGTAAGTTAAGATTTTCTGTATTATAAAATTTTAATATTAATTTTATAATTTAACTTAAAGTTTTAATAATATTATAAAAAATTACTTATTTTTATTTTTATATTTTTAATAAAAAAATATATACTTATTTTTCTATAATTATTTAAATAATAATTATATATTAGTAATAGTCTTAAAAAATATAATATAAATTTTTATTTTTAATAATATAGCTTTAAATTATATTTTTTAAAAAATTAAAAATATTTTATTTAAAATATTTATAAATTTATATTTATTTTAAATATAATAAAAAGTTAAAATTATATTAAATTTGCAAAAAAATTAAAAGCTTAATTATATTTATTTTATTTTAGATTTAGTATTAAATAGAAATATAATATTTTATATATTTTTATTTTAAATTATAATATAAAATTAATAATAATTATTATTAATTATTTTTTATAATATTAATTTATTAATAAGAATTTTTAATTTTTAAATTGAAATATATAAATTTATATATAAATATTTATTAATTAAGAAGATTTATATAAATATATTTTATAATATTAAGATAAATAAAAGCTTTATCAAGAAGTAATATAAGAAAATAAATAAAAAGTAATATATAATATAAAATAATAAAATTTATAATAATTTTAATAATTGATATTTATTTATAACAGAAAAAAAATTATGAATTACTATATGACTCTAAATATAAATAATTTCTGAATATAAGCATCATCTCTTTTTAAGATCTGAGATTCTGAAAATATTATATATAAATATACTTAAATATAAGCAATCCTTCCTCTTTATCCTATCAAAATCTTGTATTTTTTGATTGCTTATATTTGAAGATATATGATATATAATTAATTATATAAAAAAAATTCAAAATAAATATAAATATAAAATAATTTTTATTTTAAAATTTTACTTATAAAATTACTTTTTATATTTTAATAAAAAATATTTCCTGTTTAATTCTAATTTTAAATACTATTAAAATTTCATAAAACTAGTATAATTTTTTAAGAGTTAATTATATAATATAAGTCTTATAATTTTAGAAGATAAATTAATTAATTACAAATTTAATATATTAATATTATATAATTTGATTATCTTTTAGAAAGGCTTGTAGATCCATAATAATTAGTCAAACGAACATCTAAATTTATATTCGTGATTGTGATCTCATAATCGCAAATTATTTTGTAAGAGATAAAGAAAGCTGCATAATACACAAATTACTAAATACTAATTTATACTTGGGTGATGTGTATTTAGCCAAGCACTATGTGCAGAAACTTCAAAAGTATCAACTTTATTCTTTCAAAACAAAATCTTCGAGATTTTTGGCTTGATCAATCTGCAAGAGGATTTTTATGATCATTTGGTTTCAATTTATATATTTAAATTTTAAAAACCAAACCTTTCCAAATCGCATCTATAAAAACAAAAAAAAACTAAGGAAGTCTTTACTTAGTATATAAAATCTAGATAAGTTATACAATTTTTTTAATCAACCAATGATGACGATAATGAGGTGTTAAAATGAAAAGTTGGGGATTAGGTTCAACGAATATATAAAAAAGGAGTAGGAATTTGTCAAGAAATAAATAGTAACAAGTGAAATATGTACAACAGAAATCTATGAATAGGGAGGTTAGAATTTTGATAATTGTCCTTCGGTCATCATGTTATTTCTAGTATTTTTCCTAATTAATCACAATCAATATATTAAAATTATCAAGCAACTGATCCTGTTTCTGTAGTTGCATCCGTTTTTATCAGCGCCAATTCTACAGCTTCCAGTTGTCCTTCCTTATTTACCAGTGAAACTGTAAAATTTTCAACGGCACTTTCAGATACCGTTTCTAATGGTGATTTAACAATATTAAGCTCATCATCCTCGCTGTTAACTTGATCGACAATAGTTGATGTTGCATATTCGGTCTCGGATGGTGGTGAAGTGTCTGATATGTTAATCTCACTATTAGAAAGCATTTCCTTGGCCTTCATAAACACTTCTTGGGCAGTCAACTCGGTCACTTTGTTTTCTTTCTTCTTGAAGAATATTTTGGGACTCGTACACGTGCCCAAGACCCGTCGTTCATGTTGCGTCAGATAGCTGAGACCAACCTGATAAGAAGCATTCATCCAACCGAAACCTTCTCGAGGCACAAATTTAAAGTCGGTACCAACATTTCCATATTCCACGTCGAGCAGATGACCAAGTGAGACAACGTCGTACTTCTCTGGGACAACTCCATTGAAATCGACAAAAGATTTAGTTATAGTGTATAGCCATCGATAGGCTAAACGACGAGCTTCGTTCTTGTATCCATAGATCTCTAATCCACGCCATGCCATCATTTGATGTGGTGCCCAACCAAAAGGATAATCCCATTGACGATTAGGACGATCCAACGTTATAGTTCCACGAGATTCTTCGGTTCCACTAACCAAACCACCAAGAACTTCAAATTTAGGAAGTGAATTTGTACTATATATATATATATATATATATGAAAAGATTACGTTAAAATTAATATTAAAATTGAAGGTGGCATTAATTAGTGATAGCCGACACAATAATACTTACACTAATTTTTCCGCTTGATCTTTACTAGCACACCCGGCCCAAAGCGCCCAAAATGCAGTGACTGTCTCATACACAGATTGCTCTTCCTTCACCGTATCATAATCATAGTAGAGACTTTTCTCTTCATTCCAGCAATACTTATCTATAAGTGCTTTACGTCTTTCTGCACGTTTAAACCACTCATCACTTTTCTCAATAGCACCATTTTCCAATACGAAATTGTCATTGAAAATATCACGAATCGTTTCACCAATATCTATCTCATACTTGTACAACAAACTGTTCAAATCGATGGTTGCCAAGTGTGCACATCGTTTTTCGAAGCGATATGTCGTATCATGACCTGACTCGCGCACTGCACGATCATGCAAGAAATACTCGTCTAATTGTGGTTCATGAATTTCATTATTTTGATATTTTTCCGCGTATTCTTTAATTGTGAGACCCATTCGTCTCGCAAATGGTAAAATAACATGATCGAAGTGGCTCGCCTCAGTTTCCGGAGGAATCCCGAGACCAGTTGGATAGAATCGACTAAGACCAGTTTTTGGATCATAGCGTGGAACACTCATCCAAACGGTGTGGTATTCTTTGATAGCGGCATTAAACGCCGTTGCAAGCCATTTTACCTTTTCACTTTCTTCACCAGAAAGATGGTGATACACACGAAGTGCCATATCTGTGAGGAATGGAGGCTGAGATCTCGTCAGATAGTAACTGCGGTTGGCATTCAATATTTTACCATAATGTTTAATCTCGTACACAAAATTCTCCACCATTCCCTTAGCCATCTCAACTCTCCCGTCAAGAATCAATCCTAAAGTTTCGAAATAAGAGTCCCAGCCATACATTTCATTAAACCTGCCTCCAGGAACTATGAATGGGACACCTTTGATTATTGTTTTGCCGTATGCATCAACGTGTTTGCGCAAAGCTAAAGACAAAATGCCTGGTCGATTATTAATGCTCTTCACGTATTCAGGCGTCATCTCTTGCGGTAGCATTTCCACTTCAAGTTTTAAATGTTTTCTAGTCTCCGATACATGTTTGTAGTACTCGAATGTTTCAGTCTCACCATGTGGAATATAAATACGAGGATTATGATTTGCGTTCAAATTTTTAGGGTCCGCACAGATTGCTTCTAAGCCGTCTGCATCAATCTTTCGGGTGAGCCCATCCCAGAAGTGGTGTTTGATCATCCTCGATAATCGATCTACAGGATTTTCATTAAGCCGCGCTTCATCAATAACAATATATTTACGACCATGGTCGAGTGCTAATGCTAGCTCCTGTAGCAAAGTCGATAACATATATGTTCCGCGAATTTCATATTTACTATGACCACCGGAATCTGCGGTACCCAATTTTAGTGATTTCGGTCCCGAGTCATTGATTGTTATCTGAAAGTCACCATCTGTATCTTCTTGTTCCAGAATAAGGCGACGCGTTTCCAGAACATCAATTAGAAATTTGCGAGGGACGTTCGTCTTCTCGTCTATTGTGTGTTTTCGAGGAGGAGAGAGTTGTTTTCAGTCAATTGATGAGGAGTAGTAGGAGGAGTATGTAGAAGTGTGGTATCGTAAACCGTAATATCATCTAGAGAGACCGTCTATGGAGATTGTGCAAGTTTTTGTTGATGGAATATTTGATCGATAATGATCACGTTTTATTTATTAGGAGACCAGAGCGTGTGGGGAAGAAGTCGGGACAACGGTATTGTCGAGATCGATATTTTTTTTATTGATACACACATTTCATACCTCAAAACCATAATTTATTTAAAAAGAAAAAAATAAAACCAATATTTACCATGTGAAGACCTGCGGTGTCGTGCCCCGGTGATGTTTCTGTTTAGTGAGGTCTATTAATTCACAATTATATATAGTGACATTAGTAGATTTAAAACGAGAGAATATTTTCGATATAAAATATTTCGTTCGATACTTGCAGCGAATCTCCTCACTCGATCTACATTGTGACTTGTGAAGCTGTTATCCCCAGTGTTGTAATACACGTAAGCGGGTGCGTAAGGAAATTCAGTCATTTTAAGACGATTTTTATATGTGATAATAATAATAATAATAATAATAATTATTGAAAAAGAGAGTTTACCATTAAATCAGATATTTATATTTACTTTTATATGATTGCAAAAAGGAAAAAACCAGAAAAATCTGGATGCTATAATGGGGTGATTAGTTCAATTATTTTATCGATTTATTTTATTTTATCTCTATAGTGATAATGAAAAAAGATGAAGAGCCAAACAACAAAGAATACTTACGAAAACAAGAAATATATAAATAATGTAATTTAATAGAAAAAATATCATGTCATGTTGTCCAGATCAATATAAATTGTTATAACGGGAACCAATTAAACCGAATTCACGCTAACCCTAACCATAACCATAACCATAAAAATTACGCAAAAAATTTTATTTTATAGATATTATGTGCGACACAATGACTGAATTATTAATCAGTTGGGAAATTTTAGTGTGTTTAGTTTAAACACTTACCGTTACCTAAACACACATGCAACAAATCTAATTGATTATTTGACATTATTATTTCATTATTATGAATAATTTAACAATCAGTCCCAAATATTTGTCACAGTATAATTAATACACATATTCTAAATTATTAATATTTATCGTCTAATTTATATAAGCGCTATTAGAGGTTCGGATCGGACCATGATGTGCTCCTTTTGGAGGCTGTTTATACTGTATATATATATATATAAAAAAATAAATAATTTATAAATAAATCTATACTATTCCAAATCTGGGAGTAAATAAAATCATCGTATCACAATATTCTCGGGAACATTAAGTCGCTGTATACCACCGCTACCACCATTTAATCCATTATTATTCGAATTACTATTATTGCCAGCACCAACCGCCGTGCTATTAGGAGAAGCGAGACCAGCGGTCATAATCCCTCCTTGACCAACACCACCACTACCATCAGTCGATGAATCTCGACCACTTCCAATACTGATACCCATCGAGGCCAATTTTGCACGAGCCTTTTCATTGAAATTGCGCTCGTCCGCGGACTCGGTATTGTTGATTCCGATCAACTGATCTATTCCCGCAGATTTGAAATCGGATCGCTGTTGTAAATATATATGCAGATATTTGGTGTCGATCTTCGCGAGGTAACCTTCGTTTAGGACCGATTTCAAAATCTCGGGTTTGACGATAAACAAATTTGAAAGCTGTCGTATCATTTCGAAACGTTCGTCTAATACGGGAATTTTGAAGAGCGCTATGGTTTCTTGGTACTTTGCTATATCTCTATAATGTATTAACGCCCGATGATAAAAGAAATATGTCAGATAATTTCTAAATTAAAGAATTCATCAATATGAAGGGACAATTATTTACTTTGTTAAGACCAGACCGCCAGCAGCACTCACTGAAAACTTTTTCAAATGGTCTAATAGCATGCTGTAAAATCATATTTTTTTGTAAGTATGGAATGTTAAAAATTCAAAAAAAAAAGATCACGAGATGTCCTTACCTATGAAATGACATTCCCACTTCCGTTAAAAACAGCTCCAAATTTTTCCCATCGAGAAATTGGCTACTATTAGTATAAACTTTTTTCAGAAAATCGACAGAAGTGTCGCAGGGCTAACAATATTATCAGGAAAGAAGATTTAAGAATCGAGGCGATTTAAAAAAATAAAATTCGGATCTAAAATTGAAAACTTACCGAAGTCACCAAATTTGTGAGAACTTCATCTTCTTTTGGTTTGAAATCACTCTTCTTCTGTTTCGACAGTATATATCCCAGCCGCGAAAGAATTGCTATTTTTTGTTGAAACTCAATAATGAGTGTTTTTCATCATATAAAGGTTCTTTAATAAATACCTACCATCTATAATCCGTTGCACAGCTAAATTGATTTTATTTTCTACTACCAACATAAATTTATTTTTATCGGCAATCAATTCTCGGTGTATAGACAATGAAGGTGATGCCAAGGGGAGCTAGTTTTTTATGAGAATGATCAGTCATAAAAATTTTTCATATCGATTTTTGAAGCATACGCACAATTACGGCTTGGAAATGATTTTGAGCTAGATGAATAATGTCACGAGCTGTTTTCACCACCGTTATAGCTTTGAAATCAAAATCAGATTTATAGTCCATCACAGCAATCTGATCTAACGCTCTATCAAATTATAATTTTAAGCATATTAGAGATTTGGCTTCATAGTATCACAAATAATCAATATACGTTACGTGTCAAGCGCATTATCAACATATTGCTTCCCAATACTTTCAAGTAAAACATGATACAGTATACTCGCGTTTTTGGGTCTAAATTAAAATCTAATTAGTCAAATGTGTGTGATTGATGTTCAATACTAATGATTACTTACAGATCATTAGGGAGACTCAGTTCTACTGATCTTCTTATAGCTTCGGCATGTATTTTTAAAATCAGCATGGCAGAGTACACAGATAATTTGCCATCTTCCTCTGTAGTGGGAACAATGCCTTTTTCCATTAGATTGGATCCTGGTGTCTGATTAAGATTCGGAGATGAACCGGTAGACGAAGATGACGATATTTGATTGACAGCGCGTTGAAATAAGGTGCTCCCCTTTGTTGCTTGCTTTCTTTGTATCTAGCATTATAACATGAGGTGCATTCATATTCGGTAAGTGCCATCATGAAAAAATCAAAGTATTCAAAAAATCACTCACATGATACGCATTAAATTGCAATAAAAGCGACGAATATAGTTCATTCAAAGATTTCTTTTCTTTTTCTATATACCGGTCAGCTTCTGTATATGGAACAAACAAATCAACCATACATTGGTTCAATACTTCAACAATAGTGTTTATTTTGCTGGGACCAATGTCTCCCTCGTCGTTGCTTTGAAGTGTATCAGACGAGGTTTTCCTTTGACGCATGTCCAGGTGTTTCAGATCTTCGACAAGCTCTACTGTGACTGCGTGTACGGATGAAAGAGTACGTAGATATGCCAACGTCGAGTCATTTTCGGCTTGCAGTAATAAAGACTCCAAGTGACTTTGGATCTGTTTGCCATTGTTATTAATGTGGTCACAATAGTTTCTGATAAGAGAAAAATTTCCCTATTTTAAATAGTACAATAAATAGATCTTAAAAATACCAATTGCGCAAAAATACGTTGCAAGAAAACTTGCATAACATTAATCGGATCTGGAAAAACAGCATTGATGATTTCTGCTTCTTGTTTAACAGTTTCCCTGATTTCTTCATAAAGTTTTACGAGTCCTTGATCAGGAGGTGGAGGGGGTACTTCTGGATTGGCGAGTTCATTCCAACTTTTAATATTAAATACAATGATAAAATTACTTGATTAATCCAAAGTATACCAAATATGTAGATAGAAAAACGACAATGATAATACCTTGAGCTAGATAGGCCATTTTCAGCCATATTAACTTTGGTAATAAAAAACTCATGTTGGTTGACGTATAATTTGATGCATGATTCACAGCCATTAAATTCATTTAATGTTTTCGCGCAATGCTAACATTTAATTAATTACATAATTAATTACATTTGAACATTCATTATATCTGGTATTCCGATAAACTATACGAGATAAAAAGAAATAAAAAATCTACCTTCATGGTTTTTGCGTCTCCTTTACGATAAGCTCTGTCAAATTGATCTAACAATTCTTTTTCGAGAACTTCGCAAAATTTTTCTACTTTAGCTTTTGCCTTTTTTTTCCGAAAATGGATGAAGACAAAAAATTTTTATCACCGCTTACTAAAAGATATTTGCTGAATTCCAATTCACAAGATAAAATTACACATACAGCTTCAGCGCCCGGAATATCGACCTCTTTAGCTATAGTGTTCAATCGTCGAGCAATCACCGCAGCCTAAATCTATATCATTGAGTATTTCTGAAGCGCAAAAAAAAAGATGGGATATATATAGTCGTAATCAAGTAAAAAATTGGTGTAGAGTTACCTTAAATTGACCCTCTCTTCCATGTTGCTTTTTCAAATTTTCCAGTTTCGTTGAGTCGCCGCGATTGAATGCCATAAAAAACTCTATTAATTCTTTTGACTCCGTTGCGCGTAGCCTTTGTCTGTCTATAGTTTCTAGCTGCTCGCCTAATGAAAAATGGATTGATTTAATAAAAAAAGATACAAAACCATGAATGAAGAGACGATTGTTAAAATCGACCCACCAATTCTAATAGCAGTATTGCCGACTTCATTAATACGGGTTTCTAGCGATTCAAAGGAGGTAACAACATCCTGGCGAAAATTTATAATGTGGTGTTAACAATTTTAAAAATTCGATCATTATTTATTCGACACATGTAAAATCTATTCACCTCAAAAGTCGACGTCAGTTCCTGCAATTTTTTTCGATGAGAAACTTCTGTGAATTGCACACTCCCCTCCAAATCATCACTCTGCTCTTGCACCGTTTTTCTTAACTTCAATAACTCTTCAATGGAACTCTCGAACGTTCTTATGAACGGTTTCGGATTGAAGGCTATGCGACAAAAGCTGATGACGCATTATTTAACAATTCATTATCATTCAGAATAAGGCGATATTCCCAAACAGAGTATATTATGAACAGAGATGAACTGTGACAAGGTATGTCCCGATTCTGTTCTCAATTTCTTGGATTTTATAAAGGTTTGTTTCTTTTGCTTGTTACCTTTAGGATTCGCGCCCTTTAATAAATGCTTGGTAGTTTTTTCAATGAATTCTTTTGTGGTGAATTTACCCTGAGAATTGATTAATCAAATTTGTAAAGACATTAAATACGCGTTGAAAGATGGTAATATACATGGGAAAACTAAGAAAATACTCTTTATAAGGCGGTCTACCCAGTTTTCTACCAACTATACCTGAAAGGTTTCAATTTTCAGGAATGCTTGAAGTTCAGGATCCAAAGTATATGGCGTCGGCATCTTTTTATTAATCAGAAACAGAGCGAACACGACGCGCAAATCTAGTAGGTTAATAAATGTTTCACAAGCACCACCTGCAAAAAATTCAATTCTTTATTCATAACGTATGTTGCAATGAAACATTTATCACGAGGCGAAGTTTAAGAATATTTCTCAGCTTCTTTTGGATATTTTAGATTTAATATTTTTTTTATGTCGAATTGAGTATTAAACTTTGCAAATGGAAATGATGGTTGTCTGTAAAATCTACAATTGGAGACATCTGCAGCTTTAATCCCTTTTGTTTTGATACTTTTGCCTTGCTTGCTTTTAGAAGTTACATACCAGCTATTGTAAATATTACAAAATTATCGAGATTATTCAGTCATCATTGCTATCAACTATTTTATTATCTTCGTCCGTCATATCCGTTTCCATAGTACTTGCGTTTTCATGGATCGCGGTGGTGATATTGCTCACTTCCTCATCTACTATAAATTGATCATTAGTCTCTTCCGTGGAGACGACGATACCAAATCGTAATTTTTGGTATTCGGCTTCGGTCACCCACTTTTTTAGTTCTGGGGGTTCTTGCTTTTGTGGCTTTATTATTGCGATGTATCCTTCAGAATATGGCTGAGTTTTTCAATCGATAATTGTCAGAATGAAGATAAAGTTTTCGTTTCATAGATGTAGAATACTGAATAAAAATGAATTAATAATTTCCGGCTTACCTTTTCGAATAAATACTCGGGATTATTAACAATTTTCTCGTTCCAGTCTACTAGGAAGCCTGTCACGGGAAACTTGATGTCTAATAAGTGTTTTTCGAATTTTGGATTCTTTGTGATAAAGTCTCTGATATCTCCGTAACTTTTTTCGGTGATAGATGCGCTCTTATCGTGTTTTATTATTGTTTCTAATTCAGAGACGAGATTTGTTAATAAAGCTGATGAAGAAGCTGACGATGTTTGAGGTAATCTTGACACTGCAATTGAACAAAGATTATTATTTGGTCGAAAAAGACGATTTTTCTTTCCAACTTTTCCAGCTGATGATGTGACAATTTTGTTGAATGCGATGGAAACAATGATTGATCTCTCTGAATGTTCAGTCGTGGACGAATTGAAGTAGGAGCTCGTTGAAGCTTCTCGGATTAGTGGATGAGTAGGCGCTAATCCCAGTACACATAGACTTTTTTTGTTGAAGAAATAGCGGAGATTAGACTGAGAAAAGATCTTCTTGCATGAAAATGCAAATTCAACTTTGCATACCCATTTGGAGGTCGATATACGTAAAAATCTTCTTGTTTCACTTCATCTGTATTTTTTAATTTTCGAATTCCCTCACACGTCAATGACTCGTAAACACAAAATCTCGAGATATAATTAGATAGTAGTTAGTGATTTTAACTATCAACCTGGATCTAGAAAATAAAGCTTTTGATAATATCGATCCAAATACGAAATCGGGTCTTTTTCGAGTTTCTGCGCGAATTTTGTGTATTTTGATATGTCGAATCCTGGTATGGTGGTGGTTGATGTTATAGATGATGATGAGGCTGCAATATTCCTATGATCATTAACGTTATCGTCATGAGAGATTTCAGTTTCGTTCTTATTGATGGCTCCAGACATTTTCTCTACACAAGTTAACAGCGAATTTTCAGTTTTTTATAAGGCACGTGATACATCCACACCATTGATTGACGATTGGTTCATAATAATAAGAAAATGTCGGAATTTTTGTATCTTTTGACGGTGCTTTACTTCTGTTACTGTCCAGAATAAATTTCAACATTCATGGATAATATGGACATTGACGAACCTATCATTTCTCCATCAGCGAAAGCTGGCAAAGCCAAAGATAAAGAAGAGAAAAAGAGGTTTGAAGTGAAAAAGGTAATATATATTTATAACTCGTCCTCGTCGTAATATACGCCTAGTATATTGCGGGTCTATAACTAATCATATAAAACTAAATTATTTATTTATTTATTTATTGTGAAATGTTTATTTATGCTCTCGCATCTTGCGAAACCTATCTGTTGGCTTGTTGATTTGCTGACTTTTTTTGGTAGTGGAACGCAGTAGCTCTATGGGCATGGGGTTAGTATTGACGTTTCTTTATGATAATAGACCGTCGAATTTTTTCCTTGGAATACAAAAAAAATGTTTAATAACAAAAATGGGTTTTTCTTAATACAGATATCGTCGTCGATAATTGTGCTATTTGCCGAAACCATATCATGGATCTATGTTTGTTGTTTATTTTTATTGTACGATTCATCATCGTTGGGTCTCGATTAATTTTTTCCTTAATTCAGGCATTGAATGTCAGGCTAATCAAGCTTCCGCGACAAGTGAAGAATGTACAGTGTAAGTTGATTATCCAATTATACTTGTGGTGTCTCTGATCCATAATCATGATGGTTGATAATAACGTATTAACACAGTGCCTGGGGAATATGCAACCACGCTTTCCATTTTCATTGTATCTCTCGTTGGTTAAAAACACGGCAAGTTTGCCCTCTGGATAATAGAGAATGGGAATTTCAAAAGTATTTATCAAGTTTGGTTTCTTGTCTCTCGTTTCTGTATGTAAATCATAAGGATAGATATTAATGAAATGTTGCACTCATTCTCAGATATGGACGATAATTCAACACTGGGATTAATGAATAAATCGTGTTTAATTAAAAATCTATTATTAAATCTTCATATAACATCGCTATTGCATTAATGGATTATAAAATAGTTTAATTTAAATGATTCCATAATCATGTTTGCCCACTGTTTCTTCTATAATTTATATATGAAATATCCTTACATTTTTTAAACGAGTTCATAAAAGATGGCTTCGTAATCACAGAAAAAACGATTTGTGCAGATTTTTATCAGTGTATTATTTGTTCAAATTACTTTTGAGAAACTAATTATATTCACTTACGAGTTTTGATTCATATTATTCGATTCAAATTTCGAAAGTCTAAGATCGAGTCTCTTATTCAACACAACTTTGTACTTTAAGGAAAAGTTAAACTAAAATTACTGACATAAAATTGTTTAGCTAAATTAATTTTACTTATTTCTTTTCCTTTATTACTTTAATGGTGCACCCACTATGTTTTGGTGGTGTTATGGTTCAAAGAACGCTTAGATAATGGTGACACATTTAAAAGATGCAAAAAAAATTACCTAATTTGGATTTGAATTTTCATTATATCCGATTAAAGTTAGGTCAGATTTATTATGCATTATCAGAAAATCATCATCCATAAACATTTTAAGCGAAACGAACAAAAATATTATAATTATTATTACTGCATTTAAGAGAGCAGTCGGATCTATTTTAAAAATTCGATTGTATCAGGAAACATAAAACAAAACTTTCACTTTAGAAAATGTTCATTTTTTACTCGGTTATAATTTGGTTTGAATTATGCATGATTTCAACGCAACTTCTCTATTTCGTTGAAATTTATTTCTTATGTTCGCATTTTTCAGGTTGCTTTATAAATTGTCCCAAAACCATCCTTTTGTAAGATATTCAAATCTTTCAAAAGGAATTTCGTTATTGGAACATTCCAATATACGAATTGGTCTGTGATATTTCAAAACATCAATAATGAGCATTCAATTCCATGCGTTTATATATATATATATGGATATAATAAAACAAACGAAAGATAACCGGTATACATTGTACTGGCTCACTACCCAGAAGCTCAACAGAGAAAGAGTTTACAAACATGATCATAGCTCTGAGATTGTACAAAGTTTTTTCGATGATCCTGACACATTTTTTAAAAAAAAAATCAAATAGCACTGGCAGGGAAGCTGTCAAAATCATCGGCACAGTCTGGCAGGCAGATCACAACGGTACCACCGTCAGGTCGGGTATCTAGCCCGCCATAGTTGTGTGAGTATGTGCCCCTTCTCAGGACTCAAATGAAGGGTCCCATCTCCACAATAAAGGTTGGGAAACCAAAGCTTGTGGACATGGCGGTACCGCCGTAAAGTGGATGTACCGCATCCACCGTAGCCATGGAAGTATGTTTTCCCTTCTCGGGACTTCAATGGGCCCCCCACACTGCCTGCCAGCTATAACAAATAAAAGCTCAAACCTTGAAGCAATCTTGCAACCGTTTGGCAGCTGACTCAACGTCACTCAAACCATTATTCACCAGCGACTCCAGACAACGCCAAAGCCTGCCTGACTCTTCTTTAAATGAAAAGGTAAAATCGGGTTGATTCTGCCGGTGACGATAGTAATCCAGAAATCGAAATTCCGTTGGTGGGGTGTTTTGAAAATATGGATCAGTGGAAATGTCTTGCATAATTGAAGATCGATGTTCTGGAACTGTCGGTAATGTGTGAAAAGAAATAATGTACACAAACGACGCGACGCATGCCCCATATATCATTATTAATATTATTCGACGTGGAAATTAGCCACGTGATAAATAATCCACGTTAAGTTACATGTTCGAATTTTTTTTTATGGTTACGCTGGGAAGCCCTTCTTATTACTGTAAAAGAATACTCCTTAAATGCCCTATTTATTATACCCGGATTTATACAGTTATACCTCCTAAGTGCACCCCCTTGGGGCCATAGTAAAAAAAAAAAATGAAAAATATGCATTTAGAGAGGGTGTGTGCACTTAGGGAGGTGTGCTTTAACCAACTTAAGTATGGTTTTCCGAAAAGAAATCGGCGAAACTCTAGGGACGACCAAATCGAGTGTAACTTTATTTGCCCACTTTTTTGTATCCCGGAGGAAAACAGATTTATGTAATATCACTTTTTTCTCGTGGAGGGGTGAATGTGGGGTGGCAATAATAATACCACTTTGAAAAGATTTTTTATAAAATAATTGATTTTTTTTCTTTCATATCATATTAAATATCGAATCTTTTGCATCAAAGTCATGGATTAACTTTCGGTAGGTAATTTTTTCTTCAGTATTATTTTATGATTTGAACGATGAAAAAAAAGGACAAAGAGAAGCTTCAATGATGCAAAAATTGAAAGAATTTCTTCACTTTCTGAGAAATTCACACCGTAAATGAGGACGTTTAGGACACCTCTGAGAAAATTTTCTTGGATCTTTTCTTTATTCATGTTCATGAATTCTTCATTTGTCATACTAATTTAACTATCATTTTTTTTTGTTCGCCACAAAGCTTTTAGATTTGACGAACAATGTAAAACTTGTTATTGATTATAAAACAAATTTGGATTTTATCTAATTTGAATGAAAAAATTTATTATTGGGAGAGGTCCAACTACTTGGTATCTAATAAATAAATAAATCGTAAACGATAATCTCTGCTCACGCCTAATACAAATTAAATATTTGAATGCAATAAATTAACACCACTTGAATTATCATTCTCTCCGTTGCAACGGTTTATCTAGTAAATCTACGATTTTTTGTGTGCAAATAATGTTTTGAAAATAATTCTGGAAAAAAAGGATTTTTATCTGTTGATTTGCTATAAAATAAAAAAAGTTCCTGAAAGACTCCTCCTCCCGAAAATAGTTTAGATTTTGATAAATTAATAAATAAAAGATTGTTCAACTCATGCAATCAAATCAAAGAATAAACAATAAACATTAGTTATCGAATGGGTTAGTTAAATCATGACCAAACGTCCAATGTGAAAAAGGACATCTCGTCATCGATTATACTGACGTTAGAAGGATCAACCACGTTATATGCTGGAGCCACCGTTGTCGTCTGCTCGTGCTCGGCATTATTAGTATTATTGTTGTTATTATTAATGTTAATCATGATGTTATCATTTGGCGGCAATGCGATGGCACTATCAATCAGTTTTGACAAGCTCCTGTGGTGAGTGGCACGTGGTCCGGAGGTATTTTTTAGTAAAGGGAGATTCAAGTATTTTTGACGTTGAGCCCTATGAAAATATAAAGGAATCAATTTGATTCAAATATGGACAATCGAATTTAGAGGACGACATAAAACAAAAAAAACACTAACTTTCTTTTTAGTAGATATTCTTTCTGATTGTGAATCAATCGATCTTGCTGTTCCCGTACTAAATCAACACCTGGTAAATTCTCAAGAATATTACGACCACGCTCAAATTGATGCCTTAATTTTTCCATCTATGCAAAAAAAACCACGTACACAAAGTTAGATATTATAATCAGAGAAATATGGATTATATTTCCTACCCAGACATAAAATATTTTTTTACAAATAATAGTTACCAGTTGGTGAACTTGTGACCTATTGTCCTTTTCCGGGTCAAAAGCATCAAATAATTCATATATTTTCGGTAAAAACTTGAATTCCTCACGCGGAAAACCATCTTGTAAATGCGATTGTTGAGGAGGCAGCTGCTGTGAGTTTATCGACTGCACATTTTTTAGACCGCCTGTTGTGTTGGTGGTACTACTATCCAAAACATCAAAACCTCCAAGTAGAGAGTTTCCTAGTGACACACCTACGCCTGTTGTATTACCAGTATTAGCTGTTGCTGCTGCTACTGCTGCTGCAACAGCAAGATTGGCATTACCATTAACGTTATCATTTCCAGGAACATCAACAAGATTAAGACTCAAGTCGGTAATCGTGTCAGTAATCGCGTATGGCATAACACTAGATAAATCTGCGGTGGTGCTAGTTCCGCTGCCAGTGCCCGAGGTGGGATCTTCAATAAAGGCAACTAAATTATCGATGGTGTTTGGTGAAAGTGTATTATAATCCATTTTGAAGTATTTGAAGAATACATTTTTTGGACGTTCTATTTTTTATGTGACAAATTTATCATAGTGTGATGATTTACTATATGTGATAATTAATAATTGTGATAACACTATAAGAAATTTTATTTTAAATATATAATATATAATCAAAACACTTATTTATAAAGATTTATATAATTATATTAATTATTTTTATTAAAAACATAATGAAAATCAAAATTTTCTCTATATTAAAATTTATAATTTTATTAAGAAATAATTTTATTTTTATATTAAAATAAAGTTTATTAGTTATAATTTAACATATATTTTTTTCAAATTTTTTCTGAAAGAATTATTTTAATTGTAAAGTTAATGTAAAAATTTTTATTAATTAAATTTTATTTTTAATTAATAAAAATTTTTGTATTAATTTTATAATTAAAATAATTCTTTCAGAAAAAATCTAAAAATTTAAAAAAAATATATATTATGTTATAATTAATAAACTTTATTTTAATATAAAATAAAAATTATTTTTTAATAAAATTATAAATTTTAATATAGAGAGAAAATTTTAATTTTTTTATTATATTTTATTAATAAATTTAGTTCTTAATATATTACTTTTAACTATTATTATAAATAAAAACTTATTAATTATTTTATTAAATTAAAATTAAAGTTAAAACTAAATTTTTATTAATTTAAAATATAAAATTTATTTTTAATTTGTATTTTAAATAATTTAAAGTAAATTTTATTATTATATAATATAAATAGAATTTAATAATATAATAAAAATTATTAAATTATTTAAATTATTAAATAAATTTATTTACTTTAAAGTAAAATAAAGTTTTTAAACTAAATTTATAAAAAAAATTTATTAAAAAAATTAATTTTATTATAATTTATTATTTTTTAAAATAAAAAATTATTTTATTTTATAATATATAACTTTATTTATTTATTAGTAATTTAAAAATATTTAAGATAAAAATAATATATTAATTTATCTAGAAATTTTCTTAATAAATTTATATTTATTTTTAAAATTATTATTATTTTTTATAATACATTCTGAAGATAATCATTATATATTTAATATATTATTACACAGATAATTATCATATATATCTATATTATTAATTTAGATAATTAATATTTTTAATTAGATTTCTTTATAATAATTCTTTTCTTTTTTTACTTATTCTCATATATTATTATTTTATTATTATTTATTATATTATTAATTATTAAATTATGATTAATTATTTTCTGAAAATATAAATTAAATTAATTAATTTTATTCAATTTATATGTATTTTAAATTATAGATTATTGTTAATTTGTTTGTATTTTATATTTATTTCTTTTCTTATAAATATAATCTATTTGTTCTATATTTTTAACTTCAAATCTGAATATTTTAAAATAATTATAAGTTATAAAATTAAAATTATTCATATTATATTTTATTTTATTTACAATTATTAACAAAAATAATTTTATATCTTGATAATAGCAGATATAATTATTATAAAAAATTATTCTCTAATATCTTATTATATATTACATATCATACATACTTACATACATATATATCTTAGTTTTAATTTATTAGATTTTAGTAAAATAAATATAAAATAATTCATATAATTTATGAAAAGCATAACTAAATTAATCAAGATTGTAAAAGAAGATAATTCCTCTAGTTCTAAATTTTCATTTTATCTCTTAGTAAAGATACTGTTACCGTTTTAAGATTATACGTATGTAATTATTTTAAAATGGTAATAGTGACTGTGTTCACGGCAATTGTTTACT
>CAJVPS010000907.1:0-18756 GCA_910591765.1 Ambispora leptoticha | reverse complement strand
AATCATAAGTTATAAAATTAAAACTTATTCATATCACATTTTATCTTGTTTACAATCATTAACAAAATAATCTTACAGTAACTTCAAAATTTTATAAGTTATAGCTAGTTATAATTAAAAAATACTTATTTATCATTATATTATAATAGTTAAGAAGCTATTTTTAATCAAGATGTGAGTGATTATAATTATATTTATAATTATATTTTTGTATTCTTCAATAAGACTTAGTAATTATTATTATTTAAGTGATTGATATTATATTGATATATGAGACATGGACAAATAACTATCAATTCTTATGATAATACTAATTATATTAAAGATATTCTCATATTATAGCATAATTTTTTTACTAATAGTATTAATAAGTCTCTTGAATATAAAGTATATATAGTTCTAAAAATATGAGAAATTAATCTGTATCAAAAGGCATTAAAGAATATAAAAGAGTATGTTTTTTTATTATTTGCAATATTTTCTTAATTTTTTTTTAGCATATTTACAGATTTCTTAATCTCTAGAAAGTTATATTGGATTAATAAAGCTAAATTATTAGTAAGCTTTATCAGATTTCTCAGCTATATATTAATTTCTATGAAATTTTTGCTTACTTAATTTTTTTTAGCATATTTAATATGCTATAAATAAAGTTAAATATTTGATATTTATAATCAAGTTTCTTGTATTACTACTATCTCTTTAATATCTTTATCTAGTAATATAAAACTTGGCTAAATACTCTCATTTCATAATACTTCAAAGAATTTTCATAAGATACTAGTACATATATTTATTATATTTACTAAATCAGATACTCAATCTTCTGATATGATATAAGTATCTAGGAAAAGATATACTAGAAATATATCATATCTACTATAGTTATTATTTATAGTAAATAATTCAAATTTTTGTTGATTTATTTTGAATATCAAGTTTATTATAAGTTTCATAATATTATTTTTTTTAATCTTATTTATAAAAGATGTAATAAATTTTAGACTAGGAATAAAGTTATTTTCAAGATACAAAATAACTTTGAACTCTTTATATTAAAATATATTCTGCTTAATAAAGTTCTTTATAGATTTTAATTAATTTACTATATTAATTACATATTATTACTTTAAAAATTATGCAATCTAATAATATATCTATTGGTAAATATATATTTTTCTATCTATTAATTTTTCTTTACAAAGTTATTTATAAATTTTACTTTTATACAAATTATAAATCATATTTTTCTTGATCTATACTTTGGTATTTTCTGATAGATTGGATTTATAATATATAAAATATATATATTTTTCAAAATGCTAAATAGTTAATAAAATTCATTCTTTATCAAGATCAATCCTGATTATAATTAAACTCTTATAATCAAATCTTTAAATTATAAATTTAGCTTTATTGATATACTTAACTGGCTAGTTTCTTGATTACTTGAATTAATATTCTCTTCATTAGCTATAGCAAAGATAATATGTTATATATTTCTTTTGCTAATTATTTTTAGTATGTAAATAGAAATATTTAATTATTTAATAATATTCAGAAAGTCTCTCAAGAGGATTAAGAAAACTATTAAAAATATGTTAATAGATTTTTTTTTTATTAAATAGAATCTGAGTACTAGTAAAATATATAATTATCTCTTTGATAAGATTAGAATTTAAAGTAACTTTCATGAAAAACTTTATAACTTTATCTTTAGCTTCATAATCATAAAATTATATAGTTATTACTTCCTTTAGATCTTTAATCTCATACAATAATTCATTATATTTTTTTTCCAAATTATTAGTCATACTCTCATAGTTATTTTCTATATTACTATTAAAGAATATTATTTTATTAAAAGATATAACTTAATCTCTATATCTTTTTTTAGTATATACATTACACATAGAAAAGATTTTTATTTGGCTTCCTTTCACTTGAGTAAATTTTTTAATCAATCTATTATATTAATATTGAGTATATTTTTTCTTTTTAATATTATTAATAACTAAAAAAAAAGAATTTCTATTCAGATCTGACATGGATTTCTATTCAACTTGCAAAATATTTCTAATATTATTAATATATTATTAATTTTATTATTTATAACTAATATTTTATTTATTTTATTTTTAGAAAGTAATCTGATAAGATTGTGAAATTCTTATATAAATCATGATATTTAATCTTTAGCAAGATTTTATTTGTTCTTAATATATCATATTATATTATATTATATTCTTATATTATATATTATAATACAGATAAATATTATATTTAACAAGATTTGTGAAAAATAGAAAATTTTATTAAATTAGTTAATTTTTATTTATTTTAGGAGTTATTAATATTATTATAGCTATAATTAAATAAATTTGATATTATTTATAGATTTAATTAGAAAAGTAAAATATATTTATTAGATACTATATCTATACTATAAGTATTATTTAACAAAGAAGATACAAAAAAAATAAATTTGTAAACAGATAAATATTTGATATAATCAATATATTTTATTAATTGACTTCTAATCATAATTATTATTTTTTTTAATGAAAGATCTTATTTTATATTTTATATTAAAATACTTTAATTAATCAATAAAGATCTTAATAGAAATAATATCTAATTATCTTCTTTTTTAGTAAGTCTTAATAATTAAGGTATTAGAATAATGATAATTATAATTGATTATCTGATCAATATTAATTTCTTAATATGAATTAAGATTTGTTTGGCACTATTTCATATATTTTTTTTGACAAGTTCTTTTAATTTTAGTTCTTGATTTATCATTTAAATTTTCTAGTAATAGTAAGAAATTATCAATATAATAAGAACTTTTCTGACTAGAATATATATTTTTATCTCTACCAAATAATTTAAGCTTTCTTTATTATTGAATTAACTTCATGTTTTGTATTAATAAGTAATTTTTTGTCTTTGAAATTTATTTTTTTTTTCATTTCTCATTAAACTGATATTTTCTCTTTTAGTAAAAAGTCTTTAACTATTAAAGATATCAAAATGATGATAATTATGATTAATAATCTAATTAATATTATTACTTGATAATTCTATATCTTTTTATTAACAAGTTCCTTTGATTAAAGATAACTTCTCAACTAGTTGCAGCTTATGGCAGTTAATTAGAGAATTGTAATAGAATTACAGTAGCTAATCAAAGAATTATAATAAAATTATGGCTAGTTGTGACTTCTATTACTATTTTTAAATTTAGTTCTTGATTTATTATTTGAATTTCTTGATAATAATAAATAATTATATTAATATAATGAGAACTTTTCTGACTGGATATATATTTTTATCTCCATCAGATAATTCAAGCTTTTTTTACTATTAGATTATCTTTATATTTTATATTGATAAGTAACTTTTTACCTTTGAAATTTATTTTTTTTCATTTCTTATTAAATTAATATCTTTTCTTTTAGCAAACTAGTTTTTAATATCAAAATTATGATTGATAATCTAATTAGTACTATTGCTTAATAAAAAATATTTAATAATTCTATATCTTTTTATTAATAAGTTTTTTTAACTTTAATTCTTAATTTATCATTTGGATTTCCTAATAATAGTAAATAATTACTAATATAATAAGAACTTTTCTAACTGAATACATATTTTTATTATTATTAAATAATCCAAATTTTCTTTATTATTGAATTATCTTTATATTTTATATCAGTGAGTAATTTTTCACCTTTGAAATTTATTTTTCATTTCTTTTTAAACTAATATTTCTCTCTTTTAGCAAGCTAGTTTTTAATTATTAAAGATATCAAAATTGTAATTGATAATTTAACTGATTTTATTACTTAATAAAAAATATTTGATAATTTTATATCTTTTTATTAATAAGTTTCTTTGACTTTAGTTCTTGATTTATTATTTGAATTTTTTGATAATAGTAAATAATTATTGATATAATAAGAACTTTTCTAACTAGATACATATTTTTATTATCATCAGATAATTCAAGTTTTCTTTACTATTAGATTATCTTCATATTTTATATTGATAAGTAATTTTTTGTCTTTGAAATTTATTTTTTATTCTTTTTTAAACTAATATTTCTCTCTTTCAGTAAGCTAGTTTTTAATTATTAAAGATATCAGAATTATGATTAATAATTTAACTGATACTATTACTTAATAAAAAATATTTGATAGTTTTATATCTTTTTATTAACAAGTTTCTTTAACTTTAACTCTTGGTTTATCATTTGGATTTTTTAATGATAATAAATAATTATTAGTATAATAAAAACTTTTCTAATCAGATATATATTTTTATTATCACTAAATAATTTAAGTTTTCTTTATTATTAGATTATCTTTATATTTTATATTGATAAGTAATTTTTTATCTTTGGAATTTATTTTTCATTTTTTTTAAACTGATATTTCTCTCTTTTAGTAAGCTAGTTTTTAATTATTAAAGGTATCAGAATTTTAATTGATAATTTAATTAATATTATTACTTAATAAAAAATATTTGATAACTCTATATCTTTTTATTAACAAATTCCTTTAACTTCAGTTCTTGATTTATTATTTGGATTTCCTAATAATAGTAAATAATTATCAGTATAATGAGAACTTTTCTGACTGAATGTATATTTTCATTATTACCAGATAATCTAAATTTGCTTAACTATTAGATTATCTTCATATTTTGTATTAATGAGTAATTTTTTATCTTTAGAATTTATTTTTTATTTCTTTTTAAACTAATATTTCTCTCTTTTAGCAAGCTAGTTTTTAACTATTAAAGGTATTAGAATTATAATTAATAATCTAACTGATATTATTACTTAATGAAAAATATTTAATAATTTTATATCTTTTTATTAACAAGTTTTTTTAACTTTAGTTCTTGATTTATTATTTGGATTTTCTGATGATAGTAAATAATTATCAGTATGATAAGAACTTTTCTGACTGAATGCATATTTCTATTATTATCAGATAATCCAAGTTTTCTTTACTATTAGATTATCTTTATATTTTGTATTAATAAGTAATTTTTTGTCTTTGGAATTTATTTTTCATTTCTTTTTAAACCAATATTTCTTTCTTTTAGCAAGCTAGTTTTTAACTATCAAAGATATTGAAATTATAATTGATAATCTGACTGATACTATTACTTAATAAAAAATATTTGGTGGTTCTATATCTTTTTATTGATAAGTTTCTTTGACTTTAGTTCTTGATTTATTATTTGGATTTCTAATAGTAGTGAATAATTACTAGTATAATAAGAACTTTTCTGACTAAATGCATATTTTTATTTCTATCAGATAATTCAAGCTTCATTTGTCATTAAATTATCTTCATGTTTTGTATTAATAAGTAATTTTTCTGCTTTTGAAGTTTCTTTGATCAATTCAAAATCAAAGTTTAACTATTTCTTCTGAATAATAATAATTATAATTAGTTCAAGTTCAAGAAAGTAAACAAGAGTGAGTGAGTGAACAAATAAGAAAGCAAGAGTGAATAAGTTAATAGTAATCAAGTGAACAATCTTATAAGTAATCAAACAAGTAATTAAGAATAGAAAAGAATAAGTGAGCTTTAACTATCAATAAGATAAAATAAGAATTTAATAAGTCTTATTTTATTTGAATATTCTTAATATTTAAATTATTCTTGAGTTATATTATAAATAAAAAAAACAAAATGCAAGTTTATTCTTAAAAGTTTAAATTATTCTTGAATTATATTATAAATAAAAAAACAAAATGCAAGTTTATTCTTAAAAGTTTATTCTTGAATTATAAAAACAAAATGCAAGTTTATTCATAAAAGTTTAAATTATTCTTGAATTATATTGTAAATAAAAAACAAAGTGTTAAGTTTATTATTCTCAAATTATATTGTAAATAAATAATAAATGCATGACATTCTCACTCTAATCTTAAAGGTATCAGGGACAGACTCCAGGAACTCCGGAAAGACAGAATGTGATTGGAAATCACATGATCTGTCATTTTTTTTCTGTTTTACTTTGTTACTAATTAATTCGTTATTATATCAATCGTTACTGACCTCTTGTCGAGTTGTCCTAATCGACTTTCTCTTCAATAGTGATGTCACTAGTTCCTACCTAAGAAGGGGAGCGGTTAAAAACAGTCCATTATGTGATCCATGTCCAATAGGGGTGCGCAAAATTTTTGATTAACCCGGCAAAACAAATCCAACACAAGATATGAAAAAAATATTACTCGAAAACCAATGCCTAAATCTGTCTTGGAATACCAATTAAAATTGTCGGGACATCAATTTTACATATAATCTTATCCTCTGCACTAACCGTTACCCCTACACAGACCTTATAAATCATAAAAATCATTAATAGTAAATTCTGAAAATTTAAGGGGATTGATCACATGATGGACTATGCTTTAACTGTTCACCTAAGAAGATAATTTGTTGATCATAGTAACGTGGTTTCTTTATAATAATTCGCGTAGTCTCAAAGTGGACTACTTTTCTTTAATCAAAGGGTTTGGGACAGATCAATAATAATTCCAAAAGCGTGTATGTTTATTTAAAGATAAAAAACTTTATTTTATTTTTCAAGAGATTCGTTAAAAATGTTAATTTTATTAACGCTATAGTTCTATTGAACTAATTAATTTTCTCTCTTACTCTAAAGTCATATTTGGATTTCCTCCCATTTTTCTCGTCACGATCCCATTCTTATCGTGACGCCAAGACTAATGAATCATTTTGTTTTAATTCGTCAGCGCCCTATTGTACACCTTCATATATTCGGGATTTATTGGTGTACTCTATATCAGACCATCCTCCCCAACGATGCATGAATTATGGCTTTAATGCATTACTAACTTCGTACATTGCTAATTTCACTAATCACGAGATCTGATCCCGTGCCCGATATCACGCGGATCGGGATCTACGTGATGACGTGTCCAATTCCATGCTACGGTGTATCAATGTACATGTACATCCTGCTGACTACGACAACGTAAATGGAAAGCCATAATGCTGCAGCTTATATACGAATTTGGAATTGGTGAACGACAATCCCATTCAGTGAATGAAGTCGTTATTAGACATTTTGCTTATTATTAAAAATTTGGAATCCCATTCTGAAAATAGACCAGCTGCTGAGAAGCTTCGACTTCTACTGAAGAGTTCATAAATACATGTACAACAAAAAATTGAAATAGAAAAATTTGCATTTCAGCACTATAGCTCTTTAGAATTCTAAACATTTTAAGGAAGGTAAAAGTTAAAATGACAAAAATGATAGCTATAGATACGAACAAAAAAATATTTTAAGTTCTACAACTGTTCGTTCGTATATTTCAAACGAAAATGAAGCAAATGAAAGTAGAGTTATTAATATACTAGAATATACTTTTATATATTAAAATTATTATAGTTTTATATATTAAAATTATTATAGTTTTATATATTAAAATTATTATATAATTTCATTATAAAAAATTGCTTTAATGAATTGGTATAAATTTATATATAATTTCGTTATATCAAAAATTTAATATGATGAATTATTTATAAACCGAAATTATTTGTTTTATATTCAGGCTTGACTGTAGAAATGTGGTACCAACAAAACAATAATTAAAGCTTCTCCTCACATTTAAAATATCTAGAACATGATGTAATGGTGAATTGAAAGTTGCAATAATACAAATGAAAGCTAAAAACTCTCGCACATACTGAACAATCCACGTTGTGAAATTATTTAAACTTTCATAATGGATTTATTTATTGTACAATTCTAATTTCACAAAAGTGACGAATTTCTCAAATTTTGAAACGTTGATACATGACTTACTAGACAAATCAATAATGCAAATAAACCACAGAATAAACCGGATAACAAAATGAACTAATAAACTAAATGGAACAATAGACAGAATTAATTATTAAATTAAAGCGAACGTGCAAAACGAACAAACGAAACACACGAGCAAACGAATAGCGAATTAAATAATCGTCGAGAGAATCTATATTAATTTGTTTATGTTTAGTAATAAGTACATTTATAAGTACAATTCTCTACTTATCTAACTTAAACTTAAATGTCATAAAAGAGATTAAATAAAGTTTTTCATATAATAAACCTTCAAAATCGATATTCAACAAATCATTCTTGGATAAATGGTTGTGGTTGTGATGCTAACGGGAATGAAAATAACAGTGGTGCTATTGGATTGTTAATGGTAAATTGGTTTAACGGTAAAGAATTATTGATCAAGATATTATTATGATTACTCATAAAAGATTCATTGAAAAGAGGTTCATAAAATATCTGCATTTAAATCATTATTATTATAAAAGGAAATTGATAAGATTCTTCAGCTTCATTTATCATAGGATGAAGAGTACCATCAATGGTTATTTTGAATTGGTGATAAAGGTACGATTATATTCGGTTGTTGAGATCGTATTGTTCAAAGAGGGCGACCTAACGATATGCGCTGCTTCTTGAAAAGGGAAATCGCTATTCATTGATGCAGACATGGGTAAAGGAAATGCGTATTTCTTTTGTTCGCGAAAAACCCATTTCTTGACGTTTGAGTCTTTTACATTTCTTAGCTTATATATATAATTAGGATATAAGCATTTGTGATTCTCATAAGTTATCTTCTCTAATATCTTAAAGGAATGCTTGACCCCGCTTGGTAAATTTTTCCACATCAGACTACACTCATAAGCCGTATTCTTGACTTCTTTTTTAACGTATTGATTAAGTAAACGTAAATGCGCTTCATAATCTCTTCCAGCTATTTTGCGGTCGTGATGGTTTTTCATAATCACCACGGTTTTTTTTCAGCTGGTTTCGTTAATTCTTCAATGGAAAGTGTTAATCGATAAAGCGTTTACTTAGAATTAACAGATCATTATAGCTTAAATAGGCGTAATTAGTACTAACGATGAAGTTAGACATTCTTTAAACAGCAAATTTATTAAAAAGGTAACTGTATTAACGCTGGCTTCGTGTATGTAGTGTGGCACATGTAATTTGTTTCTTGTGTAAGGGGGATTTTCCTTTTTTTGTGATATTCCGTTTTGAGGCGCATAAACCAATATCATGTGCTATTGCTCACTGAACAAGCTTTTTCAAAAATGTGTGAAGATCCATTTTTCCCATATATGACAATTATACGCATTTCCATATATGGGGATCCTTAAAGCAAGGTAGACGACATTTTTTTCAATTTTTTCTAGGAAACATTTAATTTTTTCAAAAATTTTGTTAGAAAACATTTTAGTATCTCTAATATGAACTATATGTAAAATCTAACTCCGAACATTTTTATTTAGTGACTTTGAAGTGGTTGTCATAATAAAATGTTGAGTTATTTACGATTTTCGATTTTTTAAATGTTTAAGTTACACATGAACTTGCGAATTCGATTGGTCCAATTTGGCAAACTTGAAATTTGATTGGCTCATCTCCTCGTGAACTTGCGAATTCGATTGGTCCAATTTGGCAAACTTGAATTTGATTGGCTCATCTCCTCGTGACTTACCTTGCTCCATATATGGGGGTATTTTTACTCCGGTTACCGTTTGTATAAAACCAAAGTCTTTTTGACTACGACGAACAAATTCCTTCAATTTGCACTTGATAAAATGACTAATTCCACTAATTACAAATTTCTAACTGATACTGAAATGCAAATTTTACAAAAATGCTCTTATCAATTAACACTTTCGATTGATGAATTAACAAAATCAGCAAAAAAACGCCTTAATTCTAACAATCCACCGAGACCACAAAACAGTTGGATTCTTTTCCGAAAAGATTACGAAGCAAATTTACGTCGTCATGCTCCTGACGTCAAACAAGAAGTTAAACGTACGGCTCAAGAGTGTAGTCTGATGTGGCAACGAATGTCTAGCGAGGTTAAACATTTCTTCAAAATACTGGAGAAAATAGCTTGTGAAAACCATAAACACATATATCCTAATTATAAGTATAAGCCTAAAATGCGAAAAAATTCAAACAGCAAAAAATTTATTTTTCGCGAACAAAGAAAATATTCATTTATTTCATCGTTTAAACCTAATTCAATGGGTATTAAGACATTGTCGTCCTCATTAACAAATCAAGTTATGAGTGATATCGTTTCGACAACCATCGATGCTAATTCCCCAACTCAACCTTCTACTATCAACAACGATGCTTCTATGATGCTTGTCACGAGTGAAGTCGATACAACATCAATTCGTTCTGAGATCATTTCAACAACCATCAATGCTCTTCCTACAATCAATATTAATTCTCAAACTCGCCCTTCTATAAACGACGAGGGAACTTCTTTATTGATTGGCAATGATGAAATCGATAATAATATGATGTCAAGTTATGTATTTGAGGATATGAATGCTATCGGAAATATTAACGTTAACAATAGAGCTGTTCCCAATTTAATAAACCTTCAACCACACCACTATGACATCGTTTCGACAACCATCGATACTCTTCCTATCAATTTACCGAATCTACCTTGTATGACGAACAACGATGCTGTTTATAGATGCGGGTGCATGTATACGGATAATATTGAAGTTAGTAATAGAAATCTTTCTATATGCGGGTGCATGTATATGGATAATATTAACGTTAGTAATAGAAATCTTTCTAATTCAACAAGTATCTTATCACATTATCGTAATATCGTTTCGACAAATGATATACTTCCTCTTATCATCAATGGTAATTCTCTAACTCAACCTTCAACGACCAACGAGGAAACTTCTTTATTGATAAGCAACGATGAAATCGACAATGACATATCTCGTTATGTATTTGAGGATATGAATGATCGGAAATATTAGTGTTAACTATAGAACTATTCCCAATTCAATAAACCTTCAACAACGCCACCATCATGACATCGTTCCGACAACCATCGATACGCCACCTCTTATTCTACCTTGTACGACCAACAACGCTGAATGCAAATAATTCAACAAACTTCCAGCCACATCATTATTATTTATCGTTATCTCACCGCTACAATTATGATAACGATACGACGAATCCTATTTCAATTTAACATATTCGAAATTAACAAAGTAATAGCATATCTTGTTCACCAAGATTATTCCACCAAGCCAAAAATAACTTCATATATAGGCACTTTTTGGCAATTCGTTTCTAATAACTTTTCTTCTAATTATTTTTTTCCGTAGTCTTTATTTAGTATATAGAAATCGACTCATTTAGATAGATTTATTCCTATTTATTTCTCTTTTTATTTTCCAACATTATTTAAAACACTAAATTTGTTTCACACATATTAGAATCTTTTTTGTTCTACCGTCAATAATACTGTCATTTTATTATATTTGTGTGGCTTGTTGCTCTGTTCTAGCTACCCTTCGATTATCTTGTTAGTTGTTCTGCCGGTTTATTTAATTATTTTCTAATTATTTTTCCGTAATCTTTATTTAATATATAGAAATCGACTGATTTAGATAGATTTATTCCTATTTATTTCTCTTTTTATTTTCCAACACTTTTTTCTTATATTTAAAACACTAAATGTTACGCACGCATATACGAATCTTATTTTACCTTTTTTGTTCCACCGCTAATAATACTGTCATTTTATTATATTTGTGTGACTTGTTGCTCTGTTCTAGCTACCCTTCGATTATTTTGTTAGTTGTTCTGCTTGGTTTTATTTAATTATTTCGTTCTGTTTTTTGCTAGCATTAGTTTTTTTTTAATAAAACCGTGACCTTCAAGAAAACTTTGCCAAATGTCAACAAACCATAACGATCGAATCGTTAAAAACATGTATTGATGTTAACGATAATGTTTTTCTTGTAAACACTTCTTTTTAAGCTTTACCAAATTTCTGAAGACAGTCTTTTTTCTCCATTATGCATTAATATGAATAACCTTAGAAGGAGTTTTTATCGAATTTCTGAATGATTCCTTCTCGTAAATTTTTTATTTTCCATAAATTTTAATATTAACTTAATAGTTGCTGCAAATACAATCTTCAAACTAATGATGAAAATGCCAATATTACCGAATCTTTAACACCAGATTGAAGCACTAATGATGTTCAAACTTCACATCTGTATCAATAAATCATTAAAAAGCTGAAATCTTAAGCTTTCAAATGACAAAATATGATGTGAAACTTAACCAATGTTTGCAGAAATTACTAACTCGTGGATTTTGAACGTGGTGAGATAGTTGGTGTTTGGAAGCATAGAAGAAATTCGAAAAACCCAAAACTACAATTCATAACGTCATAAATTTAGAGTGCAGGACATTTAAAGACGCCAATCACGTGAATTGTTCCATTTTTTGAAACAGTAAAAAATGGGTTTTTTTTACCCAGAACGTCACGTGATAGTCAAGAACACGTAACTCATAATGACCAATCAGTAGATCATAGATCACATTATTTGTCCCACTACCAGATGGTTCAGTAAAACACTGGCGCAGTTAATATTGCCTTCAAAACATGCATAATTTCCTGCCATTCATCAAGACTTTGGTATTTTATCCGAACAATAAAATACTATATTTCCTCACGGTCACGCATTTTTTGCTTCTTTTTTTACTCATTGTAAGTTTTTAGAAATTGATTCACAATATAGAATGTCTTAGAACTGCATATGTTTCGCCGCATATTAAAGTTATATTCCATGTATTGTGAACTACAGCTCGAGTCACTTAGTCTCAACTACTTAAACTAATAAAATTCAAAGTACTACTAATCTATTAATTTAAATATTATTGAATTATAATTATCATATTTTTAAATATAAATACTTAGTTAATAAATCTATGATGAGTTTGTAAATTTTTTATTACAAATTTTTACAAAATAAAAAGTTATAAGCATTTAAAATTATAATTAAATTATTAAGCATGATAGTTATAAAAATTTTATATCTGATAATCAAGTAATTAAATTACTTGAGGTTCAGTTACAAAATGAATCTTATCACAACAACAAAAAATAAAAATGACAGCAATACTTTATTATCTACGACTTCAGCAATATAATGATTTTAAGCTTAATAATGGTTTAGCAATTGCACATCAGTTTAAAAAAGGAGAATATTTGCTTGGTGTATTCGTTATTAGGTTACACTTTTGAAGAATGGAGAAGAAATTCCATATTCAAAATATGGCAAATATCCTAAAATATCTTCTCTTTTTAATGATGAAGATATTCAGTTACGACTTTGGGAATATGTAACCAATAACAAGTTCAAGTTCACTGCATCAGATTTTATTTATTACATTTCAAAAGAAAATTTTTGAGAATTGAAAAAGAAAAAAAAATTAGGTAAGTAATTTAATTTTAGATGAATTTTTATTAGTTATTAATATTTTAATATTTTAATTTTTGGAGTGTGTCAACTGTTCGAAGATGGCTTAAAAAAATGGGATATAAGAAGAGTATTCTTAAATAAAATGGAAGAGTATGTATTAAATTTTGTTTTTTATTTCACAATTATTATTTTAATTATATATTAGATATCAACATTTGATACTGAGCTTCACAGGAGAGGATTGAGCAATTCAAATTAATCCTGAATTAGTTGATGGAGAATATATGCACATATTCGTTACTCATGATGAAACTAGTTTTCATGCTAATGATGGATAAAAATCTAGCTGAGGTCCTGTAGGAGAACAATCCTTGCGAAAAAAAGAACAAGGTCGTGCAATTCATGTTAGTGATTTTGTTTGTGAGACAATTGGACGGTTAAAATTGAATATCAAAGAAAAAAGTGTTTCCCTGAACTACCAGATGAAGCTCGAGTTATTATTTATCCTGGCACAAATCACGATGGTTGGTGGGATGTGAAACAACTTGTTGAGCAGGTAATTGATATGGTTTAAATTAATATATATTTTTTATGCTGGAGGGAAGGATTTTAATGGGAAAAGTTTAATAATCTTTCGATGATGGTACAGGTTTAATTTATTTGATTTTATTTATTTTTTGGTGAGATACCAAAAAACAACAAGTTATTTATCTACAGATAATCACCCGTGCAATTCCAATTTTTGAAGCTATCCATCTTGGTGGCATTGCAGTTTTCGCATTCGATAACTCTACATCACATGGTACGATTTTTACTGATGCCCTTAATGTTCACGACCTCGTATGCGCAACTCTACCTTTAATGGACAAACACAAATGATGGTTTATCCGCCTGACCATCCTAATGAAAAGCTTCGCGATAAGCCCAAAGGAATGCATGCAATTCTTGAAGAAAGAGGTTTATTACCAAACAATATAAAAATCAATGGAGACTGCAAGAACAAGGATTTGGCATCAATTACCTGTTGCGTGCGTCACATGCTCGCAGCTCAATCAGATTTTCAAATGCAAAGAACCATTCTTGAAGAAATTATTGAGGCGCGTGGTCACAAAGTCAATTTTTCACTGTGAATTGAATTTTATTGAAATGTATTGGGGGACTGCGAAGGGATATGCAAGAAAAAAGTGTGATTACTCATAGAATGGCTTACAAAAGATTGTTCCAGAAGCTCTGGACTCTGCGACCATCAAGGCAATCCGTGGCTTTGCAAGTCAAACCTATCGATATATGGAATGCTACAGAAAAGGTTTTAATGCCAAACAGGCAAATTACGCTCTTAAAAAATACAAACGACATCGAGTTATCCCGAATAATATTTTAGATGAGCTTTTGGCGGACGAACCCTCGAGTAATAATTGCATTACATGATATTAAAATAGTTTTGACCCCCCTACAAAAATTAGCATATAATAAATAACCCCCCTATTTTCAAAAATTTTGCCGCAATACATGAGAGTGGTTGGGACTAAGTGACTCGAGCTGTAGGAAATTGTTTGTGACGCTAATTTCTAAACAAAAATGATTTTCAGAAAACAACCAATCGGCATACTTCATTTTAAATTGTAAAAAGTAAACATTTGTCGCCGCATTAAATAATCATACTTTTGCAAAATGTTCTTTTTCTCCAAAATTAAAAAGAAAATCCAGCCAATGCACTTGTGAACATTTTCTTAAAACAAAAGAAAAGGGGAAAGCCAACACATTACAATTTTTTCCCAAAGTTTAACTTAGAACATTAATGTTAAGATTCCTACATAGTTGACTCTCAAACAGTTTTGGACAGTTTGGACAAAAAATAATTATATTTTAATAAAGTTTTATCAATTAAGATCTATATCCATTTTCTAATCTCCAATTTAAGTTCTCTTCTATAAGTTTTAATTTTATATTCTTCTGAATATTTATTATCAGAGTTTATTTTACAAAGTAAATTAATAAATTTATCTGTATATTCTTCTATAATATTAGTTTGTTGCAAGATTTCAATCTTATCTTGCTATTAGACAATTCTTTTTCTAGTTTGAAAATAAGTAGTAAATTGATAACTGAAACTATATAATTAGTTATTATTATTATTTCAGACTATTAATTTGATGATATTATCTTTATTTTTTTTATCATATCATAAGATAGCAGTATCTTCTAGATATTCTTTAACTAGTTATATTTTTCTAGTAGCTGTGATTTCATTAGTCTAAGTGACAATATTAAAGTTTTTAAGTCATTTAGTTGAGTCTTGATCATTTTCTCTATATTTTCTAATAGGAATAATAATTTTTTTCATAGACTAGTTATGTTATTTAGCTATTCAGTTAATAAGAGCTTCAAGAGTAATAATGAGATTCTCTAAATTATTATTATTGTTTTATTAATCCATTTAATTATCTTTTTTTTTGATCTCTTGATTATTATTTTTTAAGTCTATCTGAATATTTTCTTCTGAACTGGAATAATTACTATTTTTTTCTGATTTTAATATTAATATAGTCTGAAAAAAAGATATTAATAAATCTTCTGAATTCTTGATTTCAGAATAATATCTATTAATATTACTATTATTAAATAAGATTCTTATCTGAATTTGTAAAGTGAAGTCTTAATAGATGAATCATTAGTAGAATTATTCAATTATATCAAGTTATTTTTCTTGAGTATTTATATAGTTAAAGATAAAAGTATTTACTAGTTGTACTATTTTTTTATTGAAAATAAGTAACATATATCTTAAATCAAGTTGAATTAATTCATAAAATAATAAATATATAATTTAATTAATTAATATTACTTCAATATTTTCTGTAAGCAAATGAAAAGTTCAAAATTATAAAAAAAAATTTGATTAAAGAGGATAATAATAGAAATAATAATATTGAGAGAGTATTCTAATAGAATAATTAAGATTTTGATATTTATAAATAATAATTAATAGATAATTCAATAAAAGAATAATAATTAATCATGAAAACTCAAAACTCAAAATATTTATTAATTATGAATAATAAAAGAAAGAATATAAAAGGAATATAAAAAGAATATATATAATAAATAATAGAAGAAAGAGTCTTTCTCTACAAAGAGGATATCAAAAATATATTATGATAAATTGATAAGTGAGTTTTTACTTGAATTTATCTTAATAATATTAAGTTAGGAGAGACTAAATTAATTAAAGGGTAAAGAGAGAAAAATTAGACTATATTTTCAATAATAATAAAGATTTCTAAGATCTGTGTCAATATTTACAGATATTATCTTTATAAAGAGAAAAATAAATAATAAAAAAATAAAATAAATCAAGAAAATTATAAAGATCAGTTAGTGAAGTTACTAATAATTAATATAATTCAAGACTTAAGATGATTAAATAGTAAAGTTACTATTAATCAAAAAAGATTATTACTAAAGAAAGAGATAAAAACTAAACTAAATAATAAAATAACTAAACAAAAAAGTATAACTTATTTATAATAAAGATCTTTTATTCTCAAAAATAATAAAATAAATAAAATAAAAGTATAACTTATTTATAGTAGAAATGATTAAATCAAAAGATATATTGATACTTATAGGTATAAAAGTATCTTTTTTTAATTTCTAATAATATATATATTTTTAGATTTATCTTATTCATCATATTGAAAACAAGCAGAAAGATTTAATTTTTTACTCTCAAAATAATATCAAAATCAAAAATTAATATAATATTATAATTTAAATCAAAATCAACTTTGTATAGTCAAAAAAATAAAATCAAGTAAGAGAAAGAGTATTAGTATAATTAGAAAAGGAATTTTATAAAAAGATTATTATTATTATAATAATAAGCTTTTTAATTATATTTTTCAAATAATTTAATCCAAAACTATTTATTTTAATTGGGATAGCAGATTCTTTTATACATTTTTAAATATATAAATTATTATATTATTACTAATTAATACTATTTAAATATATATATTATTATAAAAAACTATAAATTAAAGTACTAATAGTTTAAATATTAATATTAAAAATATAGATATCAAAAGATATTGAAAGATATTTGAAATATCAATATTAAAAAATATTTGAAATATTAATATTAAATAATATTTGAAATATTAATATTAAAAGATTTTTGAAATATTAATATTGAAAAATATTTAAAATATTAATATTAAAAGATGTTTTATTATTTTATCAAATATTTAAAAAGAGTCTTTAAATATACTATTATAGTAATATATAAATTATATATAATAAATAAATTGAAAATATAAATCTTAAATAAAGAAAATAATATATAATATCTAAAATATAATATCTAAAAATAGAAATATAATTATAAAAAGTAATAATAAGAAAAATAAGAATAATTATAGAATAAAGTATAAAATTATAAAAATATGAAACTTCACATAATCAAAAAAAGATTATAGAATTAAGAAATTTTATGTTACTATAATAATATTACTATTAATTTATAATATTAAAACTTTAAATTATACAAGCAGATTATTTTAGATCTCATAAATATATATTTCAAATTTTATAAAAATTGAATCAGTAATTATAAAGATATTAAGATTCAAAATTAATTAATTAAATTATTTACTATATAATTTTTATATTAATTTTAATTAAATTTTATATAATAAAATTTAAGAAATAATAAAAAAAATTTTATTAGTAAAAATTTTTTATAAGATATATAATAAAAATTTTTATATTTAAATAAATATCAATCTAATAACTTATTAAATAAAACAGAATTAAATTTTATTTTGAAAAAATATTCTATTAATATTTATCTGAGATATAAATCTTTTTATATTAATATATATATATAATTAATAGTTATATATATATATATAAAAATAAAAAATAATAATTAAGTAAAATTCTAAAATAAAAGATTTTTTATAATAATTCTAATAATATATAACTAATTTATTATATTATAAAATATTAAATAAAAAATAATATATAGTATTTAAAAATATAAATAAAATATTTTATTGATTAGATAATAAAAATATTATTATAATTATTATAATACAAGTATTTTAATATAAATTATATTAAATATAAAATATTAAAATAAATAATTTTATTTATTATAAAATTTATTATAAATTTATTAAATAAAATATTATTAATCTTAAAAAGTAGTTTATATTTAAAATTTATTCTAAATATTTTTATTTATGATTAAAAATTAGTTATTATAATAAAATTTTAAGTTATTTAAAGTTTTGAATTCATAATTTAACTTTTATAATTAAGATTAATTAATTGTAGCAGATTAAAATGAATTCAGATTAAAATGAATTCTGGATCTTTTTTTGTATATATCATTTTGTGCATA
>CAJVPS010000906.1:0-18772 GCA_910591765.1 Ambispora leptoticha | reverse complement strand
ATCATAAGTTATAAAATTAAAACTTATTCATATCACATTTTATCTTGTTTACAACCATTAACAAAATAATCTTACATTATAATTAGTAAAAAATTTAAGTGTTATATTACTTTTGATGATTATTGTATATATATAAGTATTTTAAAATAATAATAATAATTGTATTCATAATAATTATTAATATTTAATTTTGAAAGATTTAAGATAACTAATTATTTTCTTAATAAGATAATTTATATAAGTATTAACTTTTAATAAAATATTCTCTTAATAGAATAAGAAGAAATAAATAAAGATAATATATATAAAATATGAATTTTATTACAAGAATAATATTAATTAACTACTCTTAACTTAGTAATTAATTACTTTTTTCAAAAATTTAATTATTTTTTTTAATCACTTCTTAACTTTATATATAATATTTTTAAGTTATATTAAATTATAGATTAATTTTATATAATATTTTATCTAATTTATTCAAGAATAAATAGAATTTTGAAAGAATTATTATAAAGAACTTTTTTAAATTAAAATGCAAGATAATTAAAAATTAAAATTAGTAAAATATTATAATTAAAGAAAAAAAATTAATAATAATTAATTAAAAAAATAATAATCTAATAAATTATATATTTAATATAACAAACATAACTAAATTATATTTAAACTTAATAAATAAATAGAACTAAATATAAATAATAAAATAAATTAAAATAGAATTATAAAAAAATAAATTAATTATTATTAACTCTTTATATTCTTAATTTAGAAATAATTATTAATTACATCATATATTGTAATTATATCATATTACTAAATCTTATAAATAACTAATTAGTTATAAAACTCTTGACTTTAAAAGATTTACTTTATAAATTTTTAATTATTCTCAATTATAATAACTGATTTTAAACTATTAAACTTAATATATAATTTCAAATATAAAGATTTTTCAGTATTTTTTTATTTAAAGTTCAAAGTTTATAAATTTTTTTATTATAAACTTTATGAATATAGAATAATTCTTTCTATTTTTTATTAAACTTATCATAATATTAATGTTATGTTTTATTTATTTCATCAATACTTTCTATTCTATTTAAAAAATTATTAATTTTTATTTCTTGTTATAATATTTTTTTGTTTATTCTATTCTTTTTGAATATTACCAAGAGCTAATTCTTGTGTAATCTCAAGTTTATCAATTATCTTACATATTTTTTTGATAAGAATTTCTTTAAAAATAAGATTATTAAAGTTTTTTTAACTCAATATTTAATAATATAATTACTTGTTAATTATATATCAGTTGAACTTAAATAAGATTATACTTTATTTTATTATTCTGTAAGTGAATAAAATTAATAAAAGATAATAATTCTAATCTTTTTTATAGAGTTAGATATACTTTGATAATAAAGTATATAAAATTTAATTTAGTCTTTCTATAAGTCTATTTATTTGAGAATGATAGAAAGTAAATAGTTTGTATTTGATCTGATATTTTTCTAATAATTCTTTAATTATTTTATTAATAAATATGATTTCTCTATTACTTAATATTTCTTTTGAAAATTCATATCTTATTATTATATCTTTATAAAGAAATGAAATAATTAAAGTTACAAAAATATTTATAATAGATCTTTGTTTCAGCTTATTTAATTAGATAATTAATAGTAATTATAATATAATGATTTCTATTGCTAATTATTAAGAGAGATTTTATTAAATTGATTTTAATCTTTTCAAAAGATATATTTACTTGAATTAATATTATTTTATTATTTTTGTGTAGTTATTCTTTTCATTAACATATATTATAAATTTTAATATATGTATCTATATCTTTATACATCTGAAACTAATAATTCTTTATTATATAATTATAAGTTATTTTAATTTCAAAGTATTTAAAGATAATATTTGAGTAATTATTATAAAAAACTTCGTTTCTGCTGCTGAAGTAATAGGTAAGTTACTTTGATTGTTTGTTTCATAAAAATATGCGATCTAGCATTACCTTCTCTTCTTAGATGCAGTTATTAGGTTCCAGGATCCCGACTGTTACCTCTTTCGTTTTTTTGTTATTGCTATCAAGGGTGTGTTTGTTAAATTACTAGCAATTTTGTCCAAAGTTATGACATGATTTATCATGTTTGGCCTGAATCGTGCCTTAATTTCTTAATGCTAGCCAAAATTATAATTATTATAGAATTTAGTCAAAGATCGTGCAGTCTTACGATTTATTCGGTATGAAAAAAAGAACACAAAAAATTCTAGAACTTATAAATAAGTGTATTTAACATTAAGCATTTACATGTAATATTTACGTAATATGGGTATCAACATTAAACATTTATTTGTTTTTTGAAATTATGACAATTCGAGCATTTTAAATATATTGTGTTAGGTTTTGTCATCATAAAAACATTATTACAACTACTTAAAATTCATTTACTTGATCCTAAAAACTTTTGACACAGAAGTTGTTTAGGACACGCGACTTCTTTCTTATCTTTATTTAGTTACGTATTATTAGAAGCACTAACGTATCAATGTTATTTTACTTGTTTGGGTGTTCTATATATTTTTTTCTCTACAAGTGGAAAATTTTAAAGTTTTTGGGGATGTAAAATCAATATACATTTCTCTAAATAACGGTAGCGGTAAATAACAGTAATAATTAAACACGGTTTCTCATTCAGAATTCGATATGGTTATAACCAACATGATACGCCACGTTTTCATTGGGATAAAGAGCGGATTTTCTGTTCTACAAGTGGTTACCAAAAAAGGCAGCAATATAATGACTTTTTTTCTATCTGAAGTGTGAACGTAAATGATGTTTACCTATCAAAACGAGAATAACAATGACGCAGAAAAGGGACGATCTCGGGCCGGAATAACGTAATAAACTGGTTTTCCTTGTTCTGTTGAGACTGATGGCTGAATTTATATCATGCATCTTGCATGTCGTGTACAAGAGAATTAAATTTAAATTGCAATTTCTCATTCGTTTTCTTGTATTTGAATTGGAAATTCCCTATAAATGTATTTAATTTTAGGAATGAACAATGTTTTTGCCGATATCCCGAGATGAGATCAAAAATAACGAATTGACATATAAATATCCCGAAACATGTCAATAAACTTTATTTTTTCTTGGATTTCTTGGATTTCTTTAACAAAAATTGACATCTCATTTTCAACTAATCTATAAAAAGAAGCATCGCGCATAAAAAAGCTGGCATAGAACAATCAAATTATTTCCAAATATACTACTTTTTTTGCAATAGATGCAATAGATTAATTAATTAATAGCAATAATCATTGTCATAGTATAAAAAAACAAGTAACCTATTTTACTTCGATACAACCTTTTTGAACTAAGCAATAAGGCCGCCGACCAAGTTCAAGACTAAAAAAATTGTATTGCAAGACACGAAACAAATGCCTTGTCCATTCTGTGAAGTGGATAACGTAGAAAATAGCGATTTAAAGGATCGCATAGTATTTCAGGATGATACTATCATCGTTCTTCATGATCTGAAACCTGCCTCGAGAATGCATTTGTTGGTGATCTCTCGACAACATATACGTAAATATTTTGTCTTATTTGTTTTCGGTTTGTTTTGTTTTGGTTTTTTTTAATTCGGCAAACTAACGTTTGATCGTTCAATTCGTATTTTTAAAATCAGCCAATGTAAAATCGTTAACATTTGCAGATAAACCTTTATGTATGTAATCTTAATGTTTTATTCATATTCATTTCGTTTATTAACCCCGTTTTACTATATAATAGTACAACACATGATAAAAACTGGACGGCGTATATTAAAGCAAGCTAATTACAGTCAAGAAAATACTCGGTAAATATTTAGAATATGTGAATTGTATTTTGTTCAGTCCAATCATATCTTTATATAATTTGCCTTTTCCCTCAAGGTTGGGTTTCCATGTACCACCATTTCTAAAAATCAACCATCTACATCTACATTGCCTCGGCCTCCCCTTTCGTAATAAACTAGTTGGTATAAAATACGTGGAAGGTCTGTGGTATAAGAGTGCTAACAAAATTTTGAAGAAATTATCTGAAGAACGACGGAGAGCGAAAAATTCTTCAAGTAACAAGTGTAAAAAATCGAAAAGATCACATGCGAAATCACGGAAACAGAGATACGAGGATAATGAAAGTGGAGTTCAGACATCTGTAAGTGGAAGTTGTGTCGAATCGAATGGAGTGAATACGAGTGATGCGGGTGTGAGTGACGCAGGTGTTAATGATGAAGAGGAGGAGCAGATACAACAAATGCAATTAAAAGAATTAAATAATCATAAGGATGGGATGAACAATCAGAAATTAACAAAAATTTCTATAATATCACAGGCGCCGATAATTGTTAATGTGTAACATAATAAATCATATTGTATAGTAGGATTTTAATAAAACAAATATTTGTCTTTTTCATTTCAGAGAAATGCAAAAAGTAAAATATTTCTCCAATACGCATAAAGTTAATGTACTTTTGAATTAATGTAATCTTGATAGTATTTATTCAGAAAAAAAGGAGATGCTCAAATTTATTGATACGGGATGAATGATTGTTCAAATTATAAAGTTCATTAAAAGATAAAGCTAAAAAACCACATTCATCTTAAGATAAATTTTTGGCAACAAAAGTTAAAATTTGATCACAAACTCCATGTAATCAATTGATTTCTATAAGATTTCTGATCCGCTATCATTGCACATCATTACAAACACGGGGAATATCAGCCATGACGTTTTTTCGCATTTGAAGAGAAGCAGGTTTCAATCACCCGACTTGCATATTCTTTCCCAATTGTGCTACTCCTCAACAATTCACGATTCTCCATTTGCCATTCCTCCACGAACTCTCTGGTTCCGCCTCGTTCTATAAACTCGGCTAAAGTTTGGACCACTTCATCACCATCTTTTCCAGGTACGTGACACATGACCAACGCGTAACACAAATAAGTGTCGAGATTATCTCGGTCAGCTTCTAAAGCCCTCTTATAATATTTTAACGCGTTATTATGTAATTCGGGTTTACTTTTCTCCATTGCGGCCAACGGTAACAAGGACATTGTGAAATTAAGTGACGCGAGTTTCTCAAGAATTGCAGAATTTTTCGGTTCAATTTCTAATGCAAGTGTAAATGATTTGATCGCAAGATCAAATAATTCACGAATTTTTTCTTGTCGCTCCGGTTCGTGATCGAGTTTACTCAGCACAACAGATTTCATTAGTGTGTTAGCATATTCGGTCAGCAAATCTCCTCGATCACAAATAGCTTCAACATTCGCGGCATCTTGTTCAATAACGCTGTTCATCTTCTGAGCAGCAATTTCGTAGAGCCTTTCTACTTGCTCCACGCTACCTGTTTCGGCAAATGCACGTTCAGCTTGTGTTGAATACACATTTGCCCATTGATGCTGAATCTCCGATTCTTTTGAGGGGACATTAAACGCCAATGCGAGCTCAAGTTTTTGAATTGCCTGTATATAACATTTTTCGGCATACTCGGGTGATTCAACAATAGCCGAAAGACACGACAACGTATGAGCAATCGAAATTAGTGTGTCAATCAGTGTCTCGGTGGTAACCGGCGTTACTTCTGTAACTTCTGTAATTATTTGTTCAGCATCGTTTAAAGTTTTTTTCCCATTTTCTTTCAGACCCAAATCCTCCAACGCAGAGATCAAAGATGTTGATGATCCAACACTTGGAACGCCGCCACCTGATGGCAATAATCCAGTGTTTAATCCTTTATCATTGCCAGGTTCATTTTGCTGCTGTTGTTGTGAATTCATCAATTCTTTTTGTTGTATTACATAAACTCGCTCGAATGACCGAACAGCCTCACGATATGACGCAATTGCGTCATCTAACCCTTCGGTGTCTCGCTCTCTAATTACATCTGCCTGACTGGTTAACGCCTGAGCAAGATTAAACAATGCATCAGCGTTATCCGGATCAATCGCAAGGGCAGCACGAAATTTTTCGATGGATTGCGCGAGAAGCGAGAGCTTTGGTTCTGGTGGTGAATAAGAAGGAATGAAGTTCACGAGAATATAGAGAATTCGACCCCTATTATACGTTTCAGAATTAAATTGAGTTGAAATATATGAATTGAATTATTATAGGCGCACCTCACAAAAAATTAGCAAAGACGAGAATAATTCTTTTCGCGCGGTATTTTTTAAGAATAAAGCGCGAGATGAGAAGATGATTTCATCGAGATCAATCAATCAATGGGCTAACCAATTATATAAGCAATCCGCGTCGTTGGGTTTTTTTTCGTGTGCTTTCGCGTAAAGTTCTCGCGCTCGTTCATAGAACCGTTCTGCTTTCTCTCCCGTTTGATAACGCTCACCTAATCAAAATAAACTTATGTGTTTGGTAACTAATGATAAAGATAAGTGTACAATTCGAGAAACTAACCTTTCTCTTCCTGCTTAACACCCTCTATTGGAATGTCGAGAAGTAATTGTAAAAATTTCAATGCACAAGTTTTATTTATTAGCGGCAAAATAAAACAGACCTTCCATTAGCTCTTCAAATGTTTCTGGTTCTTTAGCTTTATTCTTCCCCTTTGAATTGTTTCGGCCAATTCCACCACGTTCTTTTTCTTTACGCATTATTGGAGAAATTTTGAGAGAAAGAGTTAAAGATATCGATATAAAAAAATTGGGGGAATTAACCAAGATTGTGCATTCCAATTGTTCAAGGGAGATTTATGATTGGTTGTTAGGATTTATTTATTTATTTATGGGATTGTTTATGAATTAGAAAAACCCCCAACTTCTCGTCGCTTCATATTGCCACGTTTCTTTCTTTTTTGGGGGGTTAACTATGACTTCCTTTTATGACGAACTCGAAATTGGTAAGAACCGCTTTCTTTCTACATTTTTGGAACCTCATTAAATTCGAATCCGATATGTTTTTTTCTAAACAACAGAAGATTTTGAATTTGACGAGGAGACACAAACATATCATTATCCTTGTCCTTGTGGTGATAGATTCCAAATCACCGTGGTGAGTAGATAACGTATATTGAGTTTGATGATAATATTGCTAGAGAACAATGATACAGAGACTAATTAATTTTAATGATCCTGAAGGCGGAGTTAATAGATGGTGAAGAAATAGCAAGATGTCCAAGTTGTTCACTGATGGTGCGTGTTATCTATGATCCGGTGGGTCATTTCATTCAATTTCTACTTATTTCTTTTTTTACTATTATTATTTATTCTCCTTTGCTTTAACTAATGATTTTTTTTGAATTAGGATGATTTCCAAGACGATGATGGAGAGACAACGATAGACCTCACCAAGCAACGAGTTATCACCGTATAAACTAACAAAAGCTTTTAATAAAGGATTATTTTAATGTGGGGGTTTATAGTTAGTTGGTTACTATTTTTTATTAGTGAGAAGAGGGAGGGATTTATTCTCATAATTTATTGTTTGCTTGCTTGTTTGTAATTCTTTCATTTACCATCAATAGATAACTTGTATAAAAGAGCCTTTCTTTTCGAAGGTAGATTGAAATTTAATAATTTGATCACTAAATGCTATTACCAAAGCATAAACAAGTTAAACGATAAATATTCTTTGGGGTTGATATTGATCTTCACGACCGAAAGTAGGAATCGAATAAACAATATTGTCTAAAGAAACTATATGTACAGAAAATATTAAATTGTGTGCATAGTCGTATCCATTAACAAATACATGCGTGTATAATAATAGTTATCAATGAAAATAGATCCTAACGAGCATGTTAACAACAGAGTCTCAACCATCGCAGATTATAAATTAAGAAATTCAATTGGAATCCCTGATATCCATCCGACTCATCAGGTCTTGTAATTGAGCTTGTTCTGCATTCTCTCGACCTTTTCTTTTTGCTATTTCAAATTGATCGTATAATGAAGGCATCACTCGCATATTATTATATTGACCGGAAGCAAATGATCCTCCGATACCTCCATAAAAAGACGATTGATACTGATTATTCTGTAGTTGTTGCTGCTGCTGCTGCTGCTGTTGCTGATGTACATTAGAAACAATTAAATCTTGAAACATTTTTGAGTTCGATCTTGTATCAAAGCCAACCATTTCATGATAATCAATTTGTCCATTGTTATTATTATTATTATTATTATGGTTGCCGTTGTTGTTAGTGGACTGATAAAAATAATCACCAGTCATCATCATCATTGATCCATTATACGCAATTCCACTCAGAATTGGCGAAGATGGACATGATTTTGGTCTTGAAGATGTATTACTGCAAACATGAGCTAGTGTTGGAGTAGATGCACCAGAAGAGAAAGGTGAAGGTGAATGTGGCGATTGTGTCGACGAATAACTAGTGGCTCCAGAAGCAATATAATGAGATGATGATGATGATTGTTGTTGCATGTAATCATTACCATTATAATGAGAAGTGAAAAAGTACTCAGGTGGTTGCTTTTGTAATTCACTATTGTGATATTGCTTAGCAGCGTGCATAACGAATACATCTTTTTCTGAAGAATCGCCAAGCACAAGAGGAGTTATCGGTGTCATTGGACTGGAAATCGGACGAAGCGCTGGAGTATTTACAAATGCTGGGGTTTATAAGAGCAAAGTGAGTCAAATTGACAAAAACACAAATGAGATTCTTTAATGGCGACAAATGAAACGAAACGTAATATCACCTTCTGTCTGTTGCTGTATTTGCTGAATCCTGTCTTGTCGTGACATACTTGTGGTAACTGCCAAATTTTTTAACGTTATTAAAATTTTCTGAGTAAAAGAATTAAATATACAACAATAATGCTTTTTATGGATTAATGCTATTAATCGGTTTTGGAGTTAATGCGTTTCTTTTGTTTTTCATGCTGCAAGCATTTTGGCAAATGTTTGTGTCTGGGGATGAGGGGTAGGCGCTCAAGCATATCAAAATCTCCTTTTTCTCCCTTTTGTGTATAATCACAACTTTTAATTTATATTAGATTGATATATCGTCATAACGATAATATGTAGTATAGTTACCCCGCTCGCTGCTGGATTTTCCGACCCCTGACGATCTGTACTACTGATGCATGTGTTGATTTCATCATTAAACGGTCGCTATGATTTTATGTAATACAATACCGGCGATTTGCCGTTCACGTGAATATCCGACATAAATTAACCAATGAAAAATCAGGATCAGGTGTAACGTAAAAAAATTCATTATGAAAAACTGCGCCTTGATAAAAAATTTTTCAAATATTAATTCTTATTCTAATCTGAAAAAGATCTTTATAAAATTTTTTGATGTTGGTATACTCTGTCAAAATGCAAAATATTAAAATATTAAAGTATTTCTAAGATTTTTAACTATCATTAAATTTTTTTTGCAAAAATAAAATTAAAAAGTAAAATAAACAAAAATTAAAAATAAAATTAAGTAAAAATAATATAATTATACTATTTTCACTTAGTCTAAATTATTTTCACTCAGATATATGACATAATTCATTTTTTAAATTATATTTAAAGATGTCATATTTTCTGTTTTATATTATACTTAAACTATTATATATCAAATTAATAATCTAATTAATTTTTATTATTAAATTATATATAATATAATTTATATCAGATTTTAAATTTAAGATATATCTTGAGATAAATTATGCTAGCTAATTGATCTTAGATTATTTTTGCTCAAATATATATCATGATTTATTTTTTAAGATATATATTATTATTATTATTTTAAGTTTATATATATATAAGTATTTTAAAATGATAATAATAACTATATTTATGATAATTAACTTATAAAATAAAGATGATTAACTATTTTTCTGATAATATATTTTAATAAATTCTAACTTTTTAATAAAATACTTTCTTAATAAAATAAAAAAAAAGATAAATAAAGATAATATATATATTAAATATGTATATTTATTAGAAATAATATCAATTAATTATTCTTAACTCTTGTAATTAACTCTTTTATCTAACTTAATTATTCTTTTTAATTACTTTTTAACTTTTTATATATAATATTTTTAAGTTATGCTGAATTATAAATTATTTTATCATAATATTTTATTTAATTTACTTAAGAATAAGTAAAATTTTATAAAAAATTATTATAAGAAACTTTTTTAAATTAAATAAATAAAAATAATATAATTATATTATTTTTATTTAGTTTAGATTATGATCATTCAGATATAATATGTGAATCACAAAACTCAAGTCATTCAAGTGATAAGTAAATTTCAAAATTCAAGTTATTTAAGTGATAGATTAATTATAAAATCCAAGTTATTTGAGTAATAGGTTAATTATAAAACTCAAGTTATTCAAGATAGTTTGTATATTTTTTAGAAAGTTAAATTTAGTATCAATAATATTTTAATCACTCATATAAATTTTTGTATATTAGTTTAATATTTCTGATTAATTTCTATTAAAAAAAAATATTTAAATTAGATTATAATACTCTAGCCTAGTTTTTTTATATTTTTTATTATAATTTAAATTTGATAATATATTAAGTTAGTATTTATAACTAATTTTTATTATAATAAAATAATTAATTTAGATTATATTACTTAAATTAGTCTTATCATAAGTTTGATAGATCAAATATATTTTATATATTATTTGATATCATATATCAGCTTAACAATTCTAACTAATTTTTATTATAATAAAATAATTAAAATAGATTATATTACTAAATTAACTTTATTATAAATTTAATAATCTGATTATAATTTACATATTATTAAGAAAATAAATAACCAAAGTATATAATATCAGATATACTAAATAAAATGGATAGATTTGAGTAAAGATTTCTTTCTTCAATTAATAAGAAATATGAAGAATTATATTTTAATAATAATTGAATAAGAAAGAATTATATAATTCAAAATTAATAATAAAGTTTTGATATATAATATGAAATAATATATTATTTATGAAAATAAATTTCTAATAATCAAAATTTATAATGATAAAGATAAAAAAAAATATCTGAATAAACTTATGAATATAATATAGATTTTGATCTTATTATATATATATTTTATAATATAATATTTGATTATGCTATCAATTGTTACTATTAAATATATCTATTAAGTATATTATATAAATATTATTAATAATACTATTATATATATATTATTAAATTATACTATTAAAAAATATTATCAAGTATATTACATAAATACTATTATAAATATTATCAAAAAATATTATCTAGTTATATTATTAAAAATATTATCAAAATATAATTACTTATATTTACTATTCTAAAATATGTTTAAAATAAATCTGCTTACATTCTAATAAAAAATTTATTCTAGTTTTATCCTAGTAAAAAAATATTAATTGGGATGAATTTGATATAGAAAAAAAATTTAAAATTCATCTTTATCTTATTCTTTTATATATTCATTCTAGCTATTCTAATAAAAAAATAATAATCTAAAAAAAATAAAATTTATCTACTCATAATATAATTATATTATATATATAATATATATTATATATATCTATAGATAAAAAAAAAAAGATAAGAAAATTAAAAGTTTATTAGAATAACTAGAATAGATATTCTAAAACTTTTTTATTCAGCTTAAAATTACTAATAAATATATTTTTTTCTATTTTAACTCATATTCTAAAAAAAATTCATTCTAGTTAAAATATTGAAAAATATAAATATTTTATATATCATATATATATATATTAATTTTCTTTTATCTTAAATGATATAAAGTATTAAATTTTTAATCTCTTATCTTATATTATTTTCTTTAGCTTTTTTCAGTAATAATATTTCATATTTCAGTACTTATCTGCATATTTTTTATATATATCATATGTAAAGAAAGTAATTTTATCATATTTTTTATAAGATATATATTAAGAAGATTTCTAATAGTAGCTATATCTATTAGAATAATAATTATCTTACTCATAAACTTCTCTAGTTTTGAGAATATATTTATAATAATAAAATACTATATATTTCAAGCATTATCTTTTTGATATAATTTTTTATCTTATAATATAATTAAAATTTACACTATTTATTATAAAAAATTAATTTTTATTTTAAACTTTTTTTATACAGATAATATAAATTTACAAAAAAATATTTAATATTATTATACCTATTATAAACTTGAAGAATTTTAAGCTAAAAATAGAAGAAGAAAATAGCAAAATATTTTATTATTAGAGAGTTAAAGCTTTTTTTTAATCATAAATTTCAGAAAATAAAAATTCAGAAAAAGATTAACTTATTTAACAAGATTATTAACTTGTAATAATATAATTATAGAAAATGATGAGAATTTATCTATAATTTTTAATAATACTTTAGCTAAATAAGAAGAAATTTTCTTTATAATTGTTAATTTTAAGAGTTTATTAAAAAAAATAGATAAAAAAAACTATTATATTTTATATTTTTATAAATCTCTTATTAATGATCAAAAAATAATAGTTATTCTTATAGAAATTTGAATTTTTTTTAATATTTTGATATCTGATAATAAATTTATAAATAATTTTAAGATAAAAATAGATAAAATTCTTTGTAATATAATAAATATTTATAAAAATAAAATAAATTAAAATCTTTCTATTATAAAAATATAATACAGAAAAAAAGTTATATCTACATATTTTTATATTTGATATTAAAAATAGAAAAAAAGCTTTTCAAGCTATTCAAAATAAAAATTTCAAAATTATCTCAGATGATATATTCTTATTTTATCATAAATAACTAGAAAGATAGAATTATAATTTCTGATTAATCTATAATAAATAAATATAGATAAAAAAAATATTTTTATTATATATATAATTTTCAGATTTTTATAAATAATTTTTAATTAGTAGAAAATCTAAAAATAATAAGTGATTATTTTTTAATTTTAGCACTTATAAAAGATTATATTCTTATTCTTATATAAGATATAGAGATACAATTATAAGAGTTAGATAAATTTACTAAAATATATAATAAAAAAAGTATCATATTTATAATTTATATAATCTTGTACTAGAAAAATGATTCAAGATCATTAAAATAAATCTGTTTTATTAATCTTGAAACTATATTAAATTTATAATGAATAATAATTATATATAAAAACTAGATAAATTTATTAAAAGTATTTATATTATACTAGAAAAATCTTTATTTCTAATATTTAATTCAGATTTAATAATTCTAAATATAATTAACTATTTATTATGAAAAGAACTTATATACTTAATCTTCTTGAATAAATATGAAAGTAAATATCAGAAAGCTCTAAATTATTTAAAGAAATTCAAAAATAAAATTATTATAAGAAAATAAAAACAAAATTTAAAAATAGTTTTCAAATTAAAAAAGATATTATTGATAATAATAAGAAAATAATAGAATATAACTAGTTATAATTAAGATTAGTATAGAAAATAATTATATTTTTACTTTTTTTAAAGTATTAAAATATGTATCAATTAATATTTTAAGAAACTTTACTCTTATACAGAGATTAATAAGAAAAGTTCACTTGTATTTTACTTAAAAATATGTAAATTGAGGGGTAAAATAGATATATCATATAATAAAATGTGAAAAATCTATTCAGAAATAAAAAAGAGTATTTTCTTAAATAAATTACATTCTATTATAGAATATATATATATAAAAAGTAATATATTATTATATTATAGATATATTATATTATTAAGAATTTATAGTTAAATAAAATATAATTAATAATTATAGAGAGATTACTTCTATAGTATATATATATTTATTTAATTCATATTATTGAACAAATGAAATAAAGATATAAAATCTTCTGAATATTTATATTACTAAATATAATATACTATTTACTATGAGATAATATAAAAATATAAAAAAAAGAAAGTATCCTAATGCATATATATTTCTACTTAAAAAAAAATTAAAATAAAAAGATCTGTAATAGGATTAAATTTTGTTTCATTATATTTCAGTTTTATCAAGATTTATAATCTTTCTCTAAATAAAATAATATTACTATATAAAAAGACTAATATTATATAAAATAATAAAAATAATTTATATAAGATTAAGTTTCTATTTAATAACTATATTATTTATGCTTGATATATAAGATATGATAATTAATTTGAGAAGAAGAATTTATATTTTATCATAATAAAGAATTTATTTAATAAGAGAATAAATCTTAAAATATAACTCATCTCATTAAAAAAGAAAAAGAAATATCTTGAAAAAATGATAAGTTTAATTAAAGAAAAAGAAAAAAAAATTTCAGAAAACTTAAATTCAAAATATTTATTTATATATTTCAATTATAATCATTTAAATTTTAAATAGTTTGCTTTAAAGTTATATATAAATATATTTTACAAAAAAATAGAAAATCACAAATTTCTATTCTTTCTTTGTGAATTAGTTAAAAAGATTACTTTTATGGATTAATATAATATTAATTTTATTACTAAATTTATATCTAAGAAAGATTTTAAAATAAAATATAGAAATATTAATTTTTTATATCTTATCTATTCAAATAAATATTATGAAAAATATAATAAAGCTTTTAATAAAGAAAATCTTTTCAAGAAGAAATATTATTTTAAAATGATTAAAATTACTATAGATATTATAACTAATCATCTATTTGTATAGTACAGTAGATATGGCATAGTATATGATGTAGCTATAGTATATGATATAGTAATTACTAATTACTATTAAATCAAGTAAATAAGTAATTTATATTAATTAATCTTATTTATAATTAATACTATTTTTAGTTTATATTATTATTCATAATTAGTCTTATTCTTTTATTTACAAGAACTAATCAATTAATTTTTTCTCTTCATATTCAAATTTATCATCTTTATTATCAGAAACAGGATTCTCAAGTTTTCTCTTGAGACTGATCAACTTTATAATTAATCTTTGCTATGTACAGATAACTAAAATAATTATAGACTCTTCTATTATCTCAAAGTTTAAGAGTTTGTTATTTTAATTCAAAATAGCTTTGAATTATTTTACCTATTGATTATCAAGTAATAGGTCATATTTTGCTTTTTTTATGATCAGAATGTCTATCTATTAGCTAAGATTTCTAATCTTTATTCTTAATCCTTCTACTTTATTTAGTAATTATTTTAGCTTTTCATTTATTTTAATAAGACTAATATTAAATAGTTTATTAATTCTTCTAACTATTTGCTTCAGAAATCTGATTAATATAATATTATTAATTAATTTACTATTAATTATTATTCTTGTAAGTTGATCTTCTACTTTTTTTTACAGTAAACTGTATCTACTATTTTTTTTTAGATTTCTATTTTTCTTTATGATTTTAGTTAATAATTATTATAAAAATATTATTAAAAGTTTTTGTGATTAACTCATATTCTAATCTTTTTTAGATACAGATTCTAATTTAAATATATAGTATTATTATTAATAATAGTATTAGAAGATAGAGATATAGTAAATTATTCTTTTAGAAGTTGTTATAGTTGTTACAACAAAAGATTATTATCTAAAATTGTGATAATAATATTAGTTTCAAGATTAGCTGATTATTTAGTATTTATATTTCTTTTAGTATAACTATTAGTATAGTGTCCTATTTTATTATATTTATAATACTTAATATTTAAGATACTATTATTATTATTATTATTATTTACATTCTTTCTTGGTAATCTACAGTTATGAGCTATATGACTATTTTTATTACAATTATAACAGACTTTATTTTAATTAAGATAATTATTAGAATTTTAATTATTCTGAGTTGACAGTTTTTTTATCTGTTTTGTGAAATCAGCTATGACTTTACTTATATTATTTACTGAATTTGAAACAAAAAAGATGATATCAAGATTTTGTGATATAAGAAATATAAAATTAAAAAGATTCTGATAGGTTTATTTATAGCTAGACTTAGTACTAATTGCTTCTGTAATAACTATATTTAAAGTATCTAAATTAGATTTATTTATATAAAAGATAACTTCTAATTTTAAGTCTTTCATAAATTACTTAATATAATAAGTTACTAAATATATATTTATTAAATTAATTTTACAAAATAGTATATGAATATCTTCTGCATATAAAGTTATATCTTTATTTATTTCTTGTATTCTCAAGCTTAACTATTATTATCATGTTAAGATTTGACCATTAATTTTAAACTAGATAATAAAAATTTGATAAAATAAAGTATTATCATTATTATTTTTCCAGCTTATAAGTCAGTTAACATTTATAAGTTTTCTTTACTAAAATTATATTGATGTAACTTTTCTTAAATATATAAATACTATCTCAATTTTTTTTGTATTAATTATATTATTTATATTTGCTAAGTGCTTAAACTTTTTAATTCAGTTCATAGAATCTTCATGTATTCTACTATTATAAAAAGAAAGTGATATTATTAATAATTTGACTTGTCTATTTTATTAATTTTGTATTACTTGAACAAGTAGAGTATAATAAATTTGATTGGGTTATCTTCCTTTAGATTTTTTTAGTTTAGATCTTCATTTTGCACTATCTGTATAACAGATTAGCTTTGTATTACATTTTTAAGAAGATCATTTTTATTCTGGATACACAGATGATTATTATGTATTAAATACTTCTAGATTTAGCACACAGTTACTCAGATGATTATTATGTGTACCCATATTATTAATTTAGATTATTAATATTTTTTTTTAATAATTCTTTATATTTTTACTCATTCTTTCTTATTATTATTATTTATATTTATTTATATTATTATTTATAATATTTATAATTTATTGGACTATGATTAGTTGCCCTCTGGAGACGTGAATTAAGTTAATTAATTCTGTTCAATCCATATGTATTTTAATTAGAAATTCATTATTAATTTATTTGCTTTTTGTATTCATTTTTTTCTTATAAATATGACCTGTCTGTTCTGTAATTTTAACTCCAGATCTGAATACTTTTAAATAATAAAATAATCATAAGTTATAAAATTAAAAACTTATTCATATCGCATTTTATCTTGTTTACAAACATTAATAAAATAATTTTACATATATATTTTTTCATAATATTAGTTTGCTATAAGATTTCAATCTCATCTTGCTATTGATTAATTCTTTTTCTAGTCTGAAAATGGATAGTAAATTGATGACAGAAGTTATATAATAAATCTTAATTATTATTCCAAGTAGTTAACTAGATGTTATTATTTTTTTCTTTTTTATTATATTATAAGATATTAGTATCTTCTAGATATTCTCTAACTAATTATACTTTTCTTGCATTTGTAATCCTATTGACTTGTATAATAATATTAAAGTCTTTTAGCTATTCAGTTAGATCTTGATGACTTTCTTTATATTTTCTAATAGATACTATAATTTTCTCTATAGATCAATTATTCTGATTAGTTATTTGATTAGTAAGAGCTTCAAGAGCTGCAATAAGATTATTTAAGTTATTTAACTAAACTATTTAGTTATCTTCTTTCTTAGTTTGTTGACTATTATCTTTTAAATCAGTTTAAGTATCTTCTTCTAAATCTGAATAATTACTATTTTCTTCTGATTTTGGGATTAATATAAATTGAATAGAAGATGTTGATATATTTTCTGAATTCTTTATTTTTGAATAGTATTACTATTATCAGAAAAGATTTTGATTTGTATTTGTAAAATAAAGTCTTGATAGATAAATCTTTAATAAAATTATTTAATTAAATCTAATTGTTCTTCTTGTGAATTAATATGGTCAAAGATGAAGATATTTACTAATTATACTATTCTTTATTTAAGATAAATAGTATATATTTTACTCAGGTCAAGTTGAATTAATTCATGAAATAACAAATATATAATTTAATTTACTGATATTACTCCAATACTTTCTGTGAGTAAATAAAATATTCAAAATTATAAAGAAAAGTTTGACTAAAGAAAATAACAATAAGAGTAAAAGTATTGAGAGAGTATTTTAATAGAATAATTAGAAATTTGATATATATTAAGATGATAGTTAATAGGTAATTTAATAAAGAAATAATAATTAATTATGAAAACTCAAGATATAAAATATTTATCAATTATAAATAAAGAAAGAAAGAGTAATAAAAAGAAAATAAAAAGGATTTAAATAATAAAAAGATCTTTGAGAGATTTATTTTCACAGAGAGAGTATCAAAAATATGTTATGACAAATTAATAAGTAGATTTTTATTTGAATTTATCTTAATAATATAGGGTTAGAAGAGACTGAAATAATTAAAAATAAAGAGAAAAAAATTAGACTATAACTTTCAAATAATGACAAAGATTTCTAAGATCTATATTAATATCTATAGATATTATTTTAACAAAAAGTAAAATAAATAAAGAAAGAATAAAATAAATTAAAGAGATTATAAAGATCAATTTAGTGAAATCACTAATAATTTGTAAGATTATTTTGTTAATGATTGTAAACAAGATAAAATATGATATGAATAAGTTTAATTTTATAACTTATGATTATTTTTATTATTTAAAAGTATTCAGAACTGAAGTTAAAATTACAAAACAGATAGGTCATATTTATAAGAAAAGAAATGAATATGAAATGTGAATAAATTAATAATAATCTATAAATAAAATACATATGGGTTGAACAGAATTAAT
>CAJVPS010000905.1:0-18774 GCA_910591765.1 Ambispora leptoticha | reverse complement strand
AAAAATTTTTACTAATTAAAAATAAAATTTAATTAATAAAAATTTTTGCATTAACTTTATAATTAGAGCAACTCTTTTAAAAAAAAAATTATAAATTTTAATATAGAGAGAAATTTCAATTTTCACTATATTTTATTAATAAATTTAGTTTCTGAGTCATTACTTTTAATTATTATTATATATAATATATTTTTATTATTATAAATCTTTTTGAATTTTTAATAATATAACAGATTATTAAATATTAAAATATTAATTAATTATTAATATATAATTTAATATTCTTAAATTTTAATATTTCAATATTTTTAAAAATAAGTATTCTTATTTTTTATAATAAATTTCTATAATAAAATAAATTAGACAAGAGAAAAAAAGATAATATTATTATTAACTGAAAATTAAATATAAATAATATTTTTTAATTAATTATAAGTAATTCTTAATATAGTTTTATTTAATAATTATATCTTAAATAATTAAATAAAATTATTTTTCAAATATAAAAATAATTATTTATAGATTTTGAAAAAGTTTAAATAAATTTTTATTAAGTTATCATTATTTTTTTGTATAATTATTTTTTATATTATATAAGAAATTTAATAAGAAATATTAATAATTTTTATCTAATAATTATATTTTAATAATTAATTAAAGTTATTTAATAAATTTTCATTAAGTTATTATAATTTTAATTATTTTTTATTCTAGATAGAAATTTTGATAATGATATTAATAACTTTCATATAATAATTATATCCTATATAACTAATTAAAGTTATTTATCAAATATAAAATAAATCTCAATTTTAATTATTATAATTTATAAGTAATATTAATGATTTTTATTTAATAATCATATTTATATATATTTAAAAAATAAAATTTTTTTTTCTCATATTTCATATTTCATTTTAATATCTTATAATTCTATATTATATTTTTTAAATTTAATTATTTATAAAAAGCAAAAAGAATTTTTTTGTCCCATATTTCATATTTAAATAGGTAATAAAAATATAACTTATATAATAATTTCTACTTAACAACAATGTTGTGAGTAACTAAGTAGAGTTGTTTAGATGATTTTTTGTACGTTCAAATATAAATCAGATGCGATTTGTGGAAAGAATCAGTATTCCTTCTTAAAATTATGTGATATATGGCAATCACAAAATGTCACAAAAATTTTGTGATAAACACATAATTCATATATATATATCGCTACAACGCGTAAATGAAACAAAAAAACAATAGCCATTCCATTAGTACTGTTGTTAGCTGTCTGACAAGTGGGAATCGCCAGTGGTCATGGAGAGATTCAAATAAAATAGAACAAAAAAATGAAGATAATAATATAACAACGAATGGCAAACGAAAAGATAATGATCCGCCCGAAGACACAATAAATAGAAAAACTAAAAAAGCAAAGTCCCAAAGATTTGTTACCGACGAAACAGCAGATCTTAACACAAGAAAGCCCGAAACAAATCAAGATTTTGAGCGAGCTCTGCTTGGCTCACCGAACTCGTCGGTCCTTTGGTTACAATACTTGGCTCATCAAATTGGCATGGGAGAAATACAGAAAGCACGTGAAATTGGTGCGCGTGCCTTGGAAACCATTAATCAGGTGGAGGAAACGGAACGAATGAATGTTCATAAGGCTCTGATTAGTTTGGAAGTGCAGTTTGGTAGTGAGGAGGATGTTGCAAGAGTATTTACGAGTGCGTTGCAAGTCTGTAATGCGAAACCATTATATTTCGCATTGGCAGATGATTATGAAGTACATGGAAAAATTAAGGTAAATTTTACGAGTCAATTAATTCGCTTACTTGATTAATGCCGTATATACAATGATAATATACGAACTTTAGTTTCTCTTACTTAGGCAGCCGAGGAAACATATCGAAATATGATGAAAAAGTTTCCTGAAGATTTAGAAGTGTGCTCAAAATTTGGGTTATTTTTATTCCAGCAGGGTAAAAACGAAATTGCTAGGGAGTTACATAAAACATGCTTAAAAAGGTTTGAAAAGCGTGATCGTAAGTATTTCTTTTGCACATATTTCTTTCTTTCACTCTAATTCCATACTGATAAATAATTTGATAGAAATTCAAATAACCACAAAATTTGCCACAATGGAATTCAAACATGGCGAAGCGGAACGAGGACGCACAATTTTTGAACGTTTGGTGCAAGACAATCGTAAACGTTCCGATATTTGGTCGGTTTGGATTGATATGGAAATAAAGATTCTGAGTGAAGATACAAATAAAAATAATAACACTAATATAGAGAAAGTTCGGTTAGTGATATCTCAATTTCTTCTAGCATAAATTATTGATATGAATTTTTGCAATTATTTGATGTTCTCTTTGTTAATATTTTTTTAGTGCATTATTTGAACGCGTGACTGCAATAACTTTTTCATCAAAAGTGATGAAATTTCTCTTGAATAAATGGATGAAATTCGAGGAGGAATTTGGTACATTAGAGTACATTGAAAAAGTAAAATTAAAAGCAATAAATTATGTCGATTCAAAACGAATCGAGAGGGTTTGAACGATATAAAAGAATCAACCAAATTTTGAACAGCATGCTTGTAATGAAAAACTTGTGTGGATTTTTTTTATTGTGCAATCAGAAAATCCTAGCATTACATGCTAGCTATATAATTTTTTAACCAAATTTCGAAAAATGATTTGATAAGATACAATAAAAAATCCTATAAGAACTGATATAAAGCGATAGTTATTTCTTTTCACATAAACATATCGTTATAACCCTAATTAAATTGTAAAAATGAACGTAGAAAGATTAGCAAGAACATGATGATAACACATGATTATATATGGTTACTTACTGGTGGAGGTATCTCATCAAAATCCGGTTCACCACTAAAAAATAAATTCGCTTTAAGTATTCTATAAATATATATAATTTGAAATTTCTTTTACATTAAAGCTTCACCTAAAAATTCCACTTCCACCACGTCCTCCACCACGTCCTACACCGCCACGACCTCGAGGACCAGGTCCAAATGGTAAAATTTGATCAAACCTTGCACCAGGTGGAACAGCACCTCTGTGATATACATAGTAAAATTGATTAATTAATAAATAAATATTATATAAAATTAACTTAGAAAAGAAAATAACAATTTATGTACCGTGGAAGAATTGATGGACCATCAGGAGGTATTCTATCGCCCTCAAATCTCCTTGAATCAAAGATAGGGTGATCTGGTCCAACGTACATACCACCACCTCGACTAGGACCACCTAAAGGTGGAAGACCATAACCGCTGCCGAATCTAATATTGTAAAGAAGTATTAATACAAATTTTTTGTTACTATTAGAGATTATTGTATGAAACGCACCTGGGCGGTCCAATTATAGGATTAGAGCCAAGTGGATCTAGATCGTCTCGTCCGACGCTAAAGGGGTTTTCAAATCTATTTATAACGAATGGAATAAGAATTGAACTTTTTATTTATGCCACTTTACTTGAGAGCTGGTGCTAATTGTAAAACATTATAATAATTGGTGAAATTAATACCTTGAAGGGTCGTTCATTCTGTATGGTGAATGGAAAGGAACAGATGGTCGTATACGTAAAGGATCAACTTCGGGCTGCCGATTTGGTGATCTTGGTCCAGCTTGGGCAGAAGATCTATTATATTGAGTTTTATTTGACATAAATTAATCAAATAGTTATAAAATATGAATAATATTTTGTAAAAAAAAATCACGTTGGTGTGGATTCTTCGTATCCAGGTTTATTTAGATTGGGGAGCAAATTTTGAATAATATTAATCTTGTAAAGGGTAATCAAGTCTTTTAATCGGCTCTGCGATAAAAATCCATTTATGAGAGGCTCCAAAGATTGTGTAGCGTAGGGAAAAAATGACGGTGATGTATAATGATCTGTCACTATCTCCATTGTGAAGGTTTTGTTATCCTACAATAAAAGAAACTGTTATAAAAACATCAATCAATTTTTTTTTTCGTTCACGCATTTTCACAATACCTCTATACCCATTCCATGTATTAGAAATTTATTTGATAATCGCATCCCTTTCACTAAGAAAGTAAGTGAGGATTGTGTATGCTTATATCTGAATGCGTAGGAATCTGGGCCTTTGGCATTCCATTCCTTTGGAAGTGGTCTTATCGCTGTTGTATCTTGTGTTTCTAATTAAATCAAAAGAATTCGAATACGTTCAAAATTTAATTTTATCAAGAGTTAGAATTTTCCACAGCTTAACTAACCTAAAGTTCCCTCCTCGCCCAGTCCAACAAACCGGAAGTCAACTGCGAGCATAATAGAGTGAAATAACACCGCTAATGCGTCAAGACCTGACCTAAGAATGACATTCTCAGAAGCTGAGGTATCAGTTAAGGTTTCCTCGGTTTGCGGTCTTGGTAGACTATCTTCAAGTATGTTTAATACATTGGCAGGGTCCAACGGATTCGTCTGATCAGTAGACATTTCTGATGCGTAAAATATAAAATGCAAGGGAACTTGGTTTACTTTCTAACACGATATCGTGAGTCATGCACTATACCGATACGTAATAAAACACTTGGGAAAGATCCAGATCCAGTGACTAACTAATGGATTCTACCACCATTATTGAAGAAACTTCAAATACTTTGGAACCACAACCGGAGACACCTGCTTCCTTATTTACCAGCAAAGAACAAGAAGTTTTGGATTATTTTGAACACTTGTCTTGGCTGATACAACAAAGACGCGAATATGAACATATAATCGAAAGACAGACGCGTAAATTTTAAAATTCATTCTCCTCTGCTTATTCGCCAAACCCTTTTACTTTATTGTTTTACAGAGCAGGAACAACAAAAAGCTGCGGAATCTCCACCCGCCAATGCTATAAGTAACCCTTCTGCTGACAAAATCCGAGAAGAGAAGCAAAAGCAAAATGCAGAAGAGGAGCAGCTAAAACAACGAATTAATCAGTTAAAAAGAGAATTGGCACAAGTCTCTTCTGCTAATTTGTTCAAAGATAAAGCAATTGAAAGGTATACGAGATAATTTTGAATCGTTATTATTCGAATGTGCCATTGATAAGTCTATAATTCTTCAAGTGCTAAAGCAGGAATTGTGATCCTTGAAACATTATCCCCACAAAGAACTTCAAGCAGTAACAACGATAATTTGCAACCATCGTATGTACGTGATGATCTATTCGTTATTTTTCATTCAATTGTTCGTTCGTTCTTATTTCTTCGTTAATTATTTAAAATTCATTCTGTTCTTATATCATTACGTAGTAATAATACGCTAAATGAGTTAATACTTGAAAGAGATCGTTTAGTGACGGAATTCTTAAAAATGCATCATGAACTGCTCGAAGCACAATCTGAATTGTCAAAACTCGAAAAAAAAGTTATTGGTTTGTACAAATTATACATTAATGTTTTATCGACCCGATATTTATCGTCTCTTCAATCACGTGTAACCGCTAGCTCGACATATCGAAAATCGTAAACTAATGTCGGAAATAACTAGGATTACGGAGGCCAGTTCTATCAGCATTGAAAATGGCTCGGGTCCTGAAAACAGTGAATTTTTAGGGACAATCCAACGGTAAAATTGCGGGTAAAAGAGATAAGCTAAATAACAGTGTGATGATAATAATAATATTGTCATTTTTAATATTCGTTACAGGATAAGGAAAGATCTCGAAAATACTCTAGCGAAACGCGAAATTGTCAGAAATGTTTTACAGGTAAACTATTTTTTTTAATCATTGTGCTTATTGAATAATATTCTAAAATTATCCATTAAAAAAAGGGGTTAATTCTGGAAAGTCATGTTGAATGGACAGAAGATGATCACTTGATGACAATCATGTTGTCGATTGGCGAGGAATTTTGATTACATGTATTAATTTTGATCCTATTTACTTGAAATTTTTCGATTTTTTGGTAAAAAAAAAAATTTATACTCTTAATGAACATATTGCAAAAAATGTCACTTTTCAGCATTATTTCGTTTATTGAATTTCAATAAAATTTTATTAATATAAAAAACAAGTAATAAAAGAAATTGATACTCTAACTAAAAGACATATTTATAAAGGGAGTTTTTTTAAGGTGAATTTTTTTTATTGTCGATAATTGTGAGACAAGGATTTTTAACAACCAGTATGTTAAAAAACCAATTTCTCCTATACAGAACAATTATCGTCATCTCGAATAATAATTTAATTTAACCACATTCCCCTTCTACATCACATTCCTCCAATTCTTCGGCATAATCGTCGTCATCATTTTCTTCTACCGGTGATTTTTGTTTTTCCCAGTATTTTTTATATCCCAACTTCAATTTTGTCAATACGGGATCATGTTGTTGTTGACGTCGTTGCTTTAATAAATCGAGTGCAGGATCTGCGGATTTTTGTATAACTATGGTTTCGGATGTCGAATCTTCCAGAATTTTTATTTCATTTATGTTTTTAGAGTCGAGATGTTGTTCAAAGATCTTGGTGGCTCCTGTTTTTGCATCATAAACTTCCCGCGCAACGGGTTTGGCCGTTTTCTTGATGGATATTATTGTTAAAGATACACTTTCCGAAAATTCTTTAACCATGGTTGATTCAAGTTCCTTAAAGTTGGATATTGCTTTGGAAATAATATCGTGAATTTCCGTTTCGTAACCTTTGAGATTGGATTTATCAGCCTTTTCGTGTTTCTTTAGAAATTCTTGAAGATCACTTTTAATATCAGCCTCTTGTTTAGTCAAGCTCAGCTCGATTTCTTTCGTGAGAGTTTCGATTTGATTTTTGATTGACGCCAAGGTTTCTTCGGCGTCTTTCTTTTCCTCATCCACTTTCACTTTTAATGCTTGTAAAATCTGTTTGGCGTACGAAGCAACAGCTTCTTTTTTACCAGTGATGTCCTTTGTGGAATCTTGTTTTGTTTGATCAATGAATTTTTCTAGTTTGTGAATGTGTTCAGATCCAGACGTTTTTATGATATCGACCTTTGAGTTCACCTTTTCCACGGCGATCTTCGAGTCCTTAACCTTGAATTTGAAGTTTTTGATATGTTCATCGATGTGCTGCTCTAATTTGGCTAATCTGTCGGCAATAAAATCACGGAGAGCAGCTGTGGCAGCTTGTACTGCAATTTTCTTTGTCTTTTCGTCAGTTTCCTCTTTCGCTTTTCTTTCCGCTTCCTCCTTTGCCTTTCTTTCCGCTTCTTTCGCTTTATGCTCAGCCTCTTCCTGCGCCTTTATTTCAGCTTCAAGTTTCGCTTTACGTTCAGCTTCTTCCCTTGCTTTTCTTGCAGCTTCGGCTTCAACTTTAGCTTTACGTTCAGCTTCTTCCCTTGCTTTCCTTTCAGCTTCAGCTTTGGCTTTGGCTTTACGTTCAGCTTCTTCCTTTGCCTTCTTTTCTGCTTCGGCTTTGGCTTTACGATCAGCTGCTAATTTGGCTTGACGTTGAGCTTCTTCTCTTGCCAATCTGGCAGCCTCAGCTTTAGCTTTACGCTCAGCTTCGGCTTTACGTTCAGTTGCACCTGGATTTATTTTTTCCAGTATGGTAATAAGATGAGGTTCGAGATAGATTTGATAGGTGGGAACAATGTGCTGGGTATAGGTATCGTTAATCACCACGATGGTTTGCTGTGCGGTAGGTTCGATGAATTTCGAATAGAATTCAGTTGATTTCTTCCATCCTTCTTGAAGATAAGGCAAGATGTGCTTCCTATAGTATGGTAAAACTTGTCTATCATAATAACTTTGGGACACAGACAAATAGTCCCCGCCTTGTACATAAAGTCTATCGATATGTTCTTCCGCATATTGATGATAGGCATCAAGTCCAGGCTTATACACGTACTCAGCATAATACGCTTTTACTGTGTTGACATGAGGTTCGACATACGGCTTCGCCTTTTCGACGACCGGTTTCACATGAACTTCGTATTGCTTGGCTAAAATTTTCTTTGAAGGTTCTACGTAGTCTTTTTTTAGGACGGTTATCCTTGGCTCAACATGTTTTTGAAAAAACTCGTGCTCAAGGATATATTGCGAGACACCATTCGAACAAATCCATTGCTCAGAAATCAACGAAGACTGTTTTCTATTATTTTTAATATTTTTGGAAGGTTTCTCACAAGCGTACGTCACATAAAATATGTAAAAGAGGAAAATATTTCTTATGGTGAAAAGACGTCTTATAAGTCCTGGTTTTTTCTTTGCCTGTAGAAAATAACAAAACACGTAAGTATCCACGAATTCGAAATCAAATTGACCAAATTCAACGGTGATATCTTACTTTCTTTATCTTCTTATCTTTTTTGGCTTTAGCATGCTTCATTAATTATTCAAGCGTAAACCATAAAATTTTCAGTTCACACGTTTAAAAAATAGTAAAATGAGCTAATTCCCATAAATGAAGCTTTACCTTTCCCTTCCCAGGCGATTCATTTGGCGTTGTCTCGGTTATTTCTTCTGTAGAAGGTTTAGGTGTTGGCGATTGTTTTTCGCCATTAGCTTGGGATCCATTAGCTTCAGGCACCTGTTGTTTATCCCTTTTGGCTTTAACATGCTTCATTAATTATTCAAACGTAAACCATAAAATTTTCAGTTCACACGTTTGAAAAATAGTAAAAATGAGCTAATTTGCCATAAATGAAGCTTTACCTTTCCCTTCTCAGGCGATTCATTGGGCGTTGTCTCGGTTATTTCTTCTGTAGAAGGTTCAAGTGTTGGCGGTTGCTTTTCGCCATTAGCTTGGGATCCATTAGCTTCAGAAGCCTGTTGTTGAGGTTTGCTACTAGGTTTCCTTTTGCTCTTCATACTTGAGGCTTTAAAAAAAAGATAAAAAAGAATGCAAACAAAAAAGATTTTATGACGATAATGGACGAGTATAACAATTTCTACTTTCGTGAGAAAGCGTGACACCATACCATCACCAAACCAAAATTTGACGCGTGTTTCCTTCTATACGTAGTAACAATCAAACAAAAGCCATATGATATATTGAAAAATAAAGATGACAATAATAATTTCTATTTTGATGAACAGTCAATCAACCTCCCAATCATCAAGAGGAATGGGAAAAATTAAAGTTTCCACGGAAAATTTCAAACAATGCGCTTATTTTTAATAAACATATAATTATCGATAAAATTTGATTGGTTTTTGAACTGTATGCAATTGTGTGTACCTTGTAGCCATGTGAAGAAAAACTGTCGCTTTACGTTTAGTAATACCCAATTATTCTTCTGACTCACGGTGCAAATTAAGCAACTATTTTTAATAAATAATGAAATAAAGCTTACAGATTATATAATTGTTAAAGAGGAACTTATGCAAAGATAATGTTATGCCATATAAATGAAAGCCAAATATGTATGTAATATTGAGTATCCCAAATAACGCTTTATTTTCGGTTAGAGACCTTGAAATAAAATGCGCAGGAAAACTTTTGTAAATCTCAGGGTTTTTCTACTGGATTTTGTGTTCTCGTCTTTTAACAATAAGATTTTAGCAAAACGAAGTTGAGTGTAAATGTTAAGATCATGATGCTATCCACGGTCGTTCTATCAGCCTTTAATTTGCGGATTATGACAAATACAAACGGGTGTCTATTTTCAAAATCTATGCATCACTGCAATTTCCATGTTTCGTTATTCTGAGAGTAAGGAAACCTAGACTCCCAACGAGCATTATAGCTCAAAGGGTTCGAGTAGATTATATATAAGATTGTCTTCTCGACATTTTTTCGACGTTAGATTTCGATATTTGTTTCATTCAGCAGCCAATAAGGATAGAGTAAATGTACGGGATTTTTACAATCCTCGGTTTCCCGGGCAATATCAAGGATCGACTGCACTTGTTACAAAAAAGGTTGTATCATCATGTGTAGATGATACACGTTAGAACGCGTCAATTTTATTAAACATAATAAAATTTAATGATTTTGTACAATGATCCAATTCATCACGCCAAATATTGCGGGTCGTCACAAAGTAAATGAAACAAGAACGATCTTGAACTATATTAACGATATTAAAAAACTTAATGTTTAAACTAATAAACATTTCGTATATAATAAGAATTTGATTTTGATTTGAGGAGCATTTGTGATTTTAGATAGAATTGGATACGAACAAAATCAAGTCATCGATTTGAGAGTATCAAATTTATTACTTATAAATCTTCATTCCAAAAGATGCTCTTTGCAGCAATAGGCGTGAGAGAAGCAAGTGGGCTTTTTTGATTGTTTGAAGAATGAGTTGGCGTGGATTGGTCGATTAAATGTGAGATCGAATTGTCTGAATTTGCATCTTCCTCGTCATCATCGTCTCCTTCAAAAATAACTGATCGAAGTCGACGAACAAATGGCGAATCATATATTTCCATTTTTTTGCCATGATCTTGTACTTTAAATTCTTCTTGGCTGTCATGCTCATCATCGTTATCATCGTCTCTGAGATCAGGATCTTCCCAGACAAGAAATGGGGAATTTTGTATCTTAACAGGTTCTGACTTTGCAAATTCTGACCTGGCGGATTGTGATTTACTGGATCCTGGAGTCCGTATCTTCCTTTTAATTTTTTCCGTCTTGTAGCTTTCTTTAGTAGTTGATTCGATAGGTGTAGAGAAGATGGCAAATGGAATTGGCCTCTCTTTGATTTCTGAATCGTTAGGTTTTGTTGGATCATCAGGCGTTAATCCTAATTTCTTATTAGGTGGAGTTTCAGTAGGATAAGAGGGATTAACATCATCATCATCTTCATCATCAGAATTCTGATAAAGTATGTTATCGATGTTAAGAGTAGCTGAATCTTTGTCACTGTAAATTTTCTTCGCTCTTAGTTGATTCGGAGGTACGAGGCATTGATGGGAATTTTTGTAAAATTCCAAATCCAATTCTGCAAGTGGTTCACGATCTTTGGATTTCAGACGAGGATCAAAAGAAGGTTTCGCTGAATCGTATCCAGGGGGCGGAATGTTTTCGTCGTCATATTCATCATCAGTGTAATTGTCGTCGGGCTCTTCCTCATCCTGACAAGCAGAAAGGCACGTAGAAAAAAACGATAACTGTTGGACTTTATGAAGAACAATGGGCGAAAGGTTATTCAGTTCAATATCTTGTCGGTGTAAGAGTAAAGGAGAATCGAGGTTTCTAGTTCTCAAAATTTTGGGGGTGTCCCTTTTGTTGTGGTAGTAGTCACTTGCGTCACTTTGAGGAGTTTCCAAGGTGGTTGTTCGTTGAGAACTCAGGTTTACGACATTTGGACTGCGCAGACGCGTAAAACTTGTGTTTTCAAGAACACGGGGCGAACGATTCGAGTCCATTATGTGTTATTAAAATTATTAACGTTGAAAAAGGAATGTGAAGACGCGAAAATAAATAAATATAAATCGCGAAGTAAAATATGATTTTCTTGTCGACCAATAAAAACTTCAGGTGATGTTCAAACAATAATACACGTGATTATCTAAATTCTAATTCTATATAAAAACATTGATATTCTATAGCGCAAAATTAACTTTTTGAGTAAATAAAATGCGTGCGTAATAATGATGACAATACGGCTATAATGAATAATAAATTGATAAATAAAGTTTAGAAATATTGAATATTACGAATTAAACATTCATCAATGTATTGCAAGTCAATTTGTACTCTCTTCATTGTTCTCAACAAAGATCATTGTTACCAGTGAATTTCGTATTTTTTTGATAGGGTTTTGAAGAGTTCAAAATGGTAAACGTCCTTAAATTATTGTGTCGAGCATTCTTTTTTTTCTGAGGAACACGATGATAATATTATTTAAATAGAAAATCTTATGTTTTTTGAAATTAATTACAGCCAAGTTAATATTCACTTTTTGATGTTTTGAGTCTGACTAATGTAATTAATGTATAACTAAAAAGATTCACTACGAATAATCAATCATACCTTCATGTTGTTATTTGTTAGCCAAATGTTTTTCTTCCGTTTATGTAAAACTCCAGTCAAAGAAAGCTCCAGTTAAAGAGGAATTGTATACATTAAAGACTACATAATGCCAATACATTACGTCCACCACAAGCCAAAGTCTCAACGTTAACGGGTTCAGGAAATTTTACTTTTTTTGGGATGAACTGATGTTTCGTGTGATTATGTCCATGTCCCAAGAGCCCTAGCGTGCCATTGAATCCCCATGTGTAGAGGTTTCTTGATTCTATTAAAAAAAAATTAACACCAATCCAAATATAATTGAAAAGTAAATGGAAAATGATGAGAAAAAGAATAGCATAATCAATTACCAGAAATAGCAGCTGCATAATCAATCCCAGAAAAAATTGCTACAATATTTTCACCGATTCCTTTAGAATCTTCTTCACCAAAACGCGGAATACGAGTAGGCGTAAGTTGCTCCACATGAGAATCGCCGAGTCCTAGAGGACCGTAGCCGCATACAAAAACTTGACCTTGATCTATTTATGAATAAGTAAATTAAATCATATTATAAAAATTTTTGAATGTAGGAAATGGATGCGATTTTTGTAGTTGAATAATTTATCAGATTATTGAGTTTTTAAACAAGTTTTTTTCTCAATCATGACGAATTATCAATCTTTCTATTCAATTTTTTCCTTTCGGAGAAAAGAGAAAGAAAAGAAACTCAATCAGTTGGCCCCTGAACTTTGTTCATCAGATAAAATAACTAGAGTGAGAAACGGAAAATAGCCAAATTATAGTTATGTATGATAAAGAAATTTTACTTGCCGTTTAAGTATAGACCAAATGGACCTCCACTTGCTACATCAACAATATAGTCTTTTGTGGGAACTTGTATCGGTTCTAAGATCTAAATTATAAAGTAAAATCCAATTAAAAGATTTATTTAAGTAGTAGAATAAAAGAATAAGGACAGCAAATAAAAAGTATAAGAACCCGATCAACTTTAGCTCCAGTCATGCATTGTCCATACTCCGAGTTTCCCCACGTCCATAAAGTGCCGTTTTCTAACATCAAAAAAAAAAATAGATTTGATAAAATAATAGAAATGACCAAAAGAATCAAAACCGAGCAGAATGTGAAAAATTGAATATCTACAATAAATGAATTACATCACACCTATTTATGAGTTAATCAACCCACCTAGCAAAGCCATCGTATAATCTGTCGAAGAAACAACTTTCCGTATTCGTTCTCCATCCTTATCAGATAATTTAGTTATCTTCGAGGGAACAGATTTATCTACGGTGCTGTTATTGCCTAGACCTAGTTGACCATCTGCTCCCCATCCCATTGAATATAATCTATTCTCATCTAATTTTATTTTCATTTAAAAAAAAATCAATACATGTAAATACATGACTTTTTTTGCCAATAGACGCTTACTTGTTAGAATGACTGTGTGATCTAAACCACATGTAACCTGTTTTACATTCTCATGTTCCTCAAAAGTGTCAATATGGCGCGGCGATGGTTCACAAGAGACCGCCATTGTGGGAAGAGAAGAATCGGTGGTTATTGGTCGATCTTTTTTATCTTTTCCAGTACCAAGCTGTCCGTACATGCAATCACCAAATCCGTATAGCTCTGTTTTGGTTGTCGCTTTGATTAAGATGATAAAACATGCATTTAATAATTTTTTTTCTTTTTTTTTAAGTTTTAAAATAAAATAAATACCATTATTTTCTTCATCATTATTAGACATTAAAATAAAAGAATGTAATCGACCACACGCCAACATATTAATTTTTTTATTTTTAGGTAATCCTTTCACGAGGCCTCTATGATATCCTTTTTTTGCTATTTTTTCGTGCCCTAATACAAAGAATTTTAAAGATTAATTCTCATAAGAATTATGGTTAAATCAAAATAGACATAAACCTAATTGTCCCGAATTATTCAGTCCCATTGAGAAAACAAAATTCTTTTCTCCTTGCTCGAACGCTATTAATGAGTGCCCCCATCCTGCTGAAATTTTTGTAACTTTAACATTCTAAAGAGAAAATGTAGTATTATGATATTTGATCCATCATCCCAACGCCAGATAAAAACCATAATACAAGATTATTATTGCTCGAAAAGTTAAATTTCGATCACCCTTAAGTTTTCGGGAGGGAAATTCCCGTTTTATATTTGAGGGTGAAATAACAATTACGCTGGGTGCAATAGAATAAAATTTATTGTCGTAAAAACGATCATTTTAAATAATTGATACATTAGTTTTAATCTGACCTCTTTCTCTATTGAATCTGATAATTCTGTTCCTACAGTTTGTTCAATTCCTAAAATTTTTGGTGTTTTAAATATGTGAACATCATTCTCTTCATTTTTATTAATAGTATTTTCCGAGTATAAAGACCCTAGATCACCCCAGCCAAATAAAATTTTATTGCTTTCATTACGACTAAAACGAGAAGTTGTTGAAAAAAAAACATCTTTTCTTCTAAATCTTGGTTTTTGAGATTTATAGGACAAATGTAGTACTCGCACGGTTAAAGAAATCATCATGAGGAAAATTTTTCATCTATGTTCACATCATTCATTGGGACTAATTACATCAAAAATTAGATCAGGGGTATCCCATAATTTACGTTAAATTGGGGAACACTGAAACCGGATAGTGCAATTCGGATCGAGTCAATTTATTAATTTGCATTAACTATTATATATTTTTGATCAGAAATATTAATAATTAGATAAGCATCTTTTTGAATAATATTTTAAATTATTATTTTTTTATAAAAATTAATTTAAATTATTATTAAAAAATTTAAAAGCAAAGATAAAAGATCTTACTTATAGATTTTATAAATTAATATCTAAATTTTGAGATAGAAAATATCTCTAAATATAGATTTTTAATAATTTTTTTTATTTAATAAATTATTAAATCTTTTTTTTATTTAAAATAATTAAAATATATTTTTATTTATATAATTTAATTTTTAATTAAAATTTTAATATTTTTTTACTTATAAAAGTTATTTTTCTTGTAATTTTCTGTAAATAAGAGTTTAGAAATTTTAATAAAATCTTTATTTTTAGCTTTATAAAAATATTATTTTATAATTTTTATATTAAATTTAATATTTTTATTATTTTTTAATTATATAATATAAAATATCAAAAAAATTTATATAGAAGATTCAAGATATAATAAATAATTCAAGAGCAGATAAGAATATATAATTAAATCTTAATCTTTATTATGATAATTATTATTAAAATTATAAAATAAATATAATATCTTAAATAATAAATTATGATTATATAAAATTAATAATAATAATAAATAAGAAATTAATAATATATAATATTTATATAATAGTACTTTCAAAATATACTTATTAATATATAAATATAAAAAATAAATAATTATAAATAAAAATATAAAATAGATAATACTATTATCTTTTTGATACAAGTATTAACTAAGAATAAGTATAATTCTTAAATTATTAAAAATATATATTTTTATTAAGAATTATGATATAAAAAGATTTTTAATAGTATATTAACAAGAATATATTTTTTTACTAAAAGCTAACAAAGATTATTTTTAAAGATAGATAATGATAATATTTTTCAATATAATTAGCTAGAATATAATTCAATTTTAAAGTATAATTCAAAAATAAATATAATAATTAATTTATTAATTGATAAAATAATAAATCTTAATTGAGATCTATTTAACAAGAGATATTTCTTAAAATTCTCTTTAATTATAATTTACTTAAAATATAAATTAAGAACTAAACTCATAAAACTCAAACTAAACTAAATAATAAACTAAGAGTTATTTGAACTTAACTATCTGTTCTTTTTTACTAGCTAAAATATATCACTTTTATATATTTTAAAGATTATATAAATAATATTTTTATTATAATACTTTATTATAATCTAAATATTACTTTAACTAATATTATAATATTAATTTTATTATAATAATATTATTAATTTTACTATAATAATTTTGTTAACTTTTAGCAAAAAAATATATTCTTATTAATATATTATTAAAAATCTCTTTATATTATAATTCTTAATAAAAATATATATTTTTTATAGTTTAAAAATTATACTTATTTTAAGTTAATACTCATATCAAAAAGATAATAACTTTTTAGTACTCTCTTTATAAAAAATAATTTCAAAGTGATTATCTAATTTAATTCAGATTGTAAAATAAAGAATTTTTTATGAATTAATTTGAAATTAATAAAAAATAAAAATAATTAATAAAATAATTTTATAATATATTAAAGTAAATTTAATTAGAGAAACTAAAATAGAAAAAAAAAGATTTTTCAATCAATTATTTACTTAATTACATCTTGAAGATTATAGTGATTTAGATTAATAAATCATTTATTAAAAATTCTTTTACTTTTATCAAGAAGTAATATATAAAGAAATTCAAATTAAGATAAGAGAAGAATTTGTAATATTAATTGAAAATAAAACTAAATTAATATTAGAATAAGTATAAATTTATTTATATTATAATCAATTACCTATTTATATAATGCAGTAAATGTGATACAATATATGATGTAACTATAGCACATGATATAGTAATTATTAATTATTACTAAAATAGATGAATAAGTAATTTATATTAATTAATCTTATTTATAATTAATTCTATTTTTAGTTTATATTATTATCTATATTTAATCTTATTCTTTTATTAATTTAGTTACGTGTATTACATTTAATTTATAATTTTATTAAATTAATAATTTCTTAATTAATTATTATTAATTTTCTTTCTTTTCTCACTTTAGTTTTGAATAATTTAATATTTTGCTAATTTTAAATTCTTTATTATCATGTATTTAATATTTCTTATGATTATTCTTTTTAAATTCTACTTGTTCTTGAGTAAATTAAGTAAAATATCATGTTAGAAATAATTTATAATTAGCGTAGTAAGAAAAATATTATATATAAAGAGTCAAGAAGTAATCAAGAAGAATAATTAAGTTTGATAAAAAGAATTAGTTATTGAGTTAAAAGTAATTAATTAGTATATTTCTCTAATAAACACACATATTTTATCTTATATATTATCTTATTTTCTTCTTGCTCTATTAAAAGAATATTTTAATTAGAAGTAAACTTAAGTAAACTATCTTATTGAAAAGATAATTATATTTTATCAGAAGTAATTCTTGTATATATTATCTTATTGAGAATATAATCAATTATATAATCTCTTGAAGTTATAAAAAGTAAACAATTGTCATGAACACAATTACTATTATTATTTTAAAATAATTATATACATATAATCTTAAAATGATAACAATATATATATAATTTTAATAAAATTTATAATGATCCAAGTATATATCCTGAGAGATGTTATCTTTATTATAAGTCAAAAAAATAGATACTTTATACTAATTATGAAAAATCAATTGCTTTTACTTATAAATAATGCAAAATTTATAAAAGAAAATATTATATTGTATCTTATTATTAAAAACTTTATGAAAAAGCTTTAAAAAAATATATATTAGAAATATAATTAAGTTCTAGAATATAGCTTATTTCTTTAAAATAAAATTTTTGATTAAATTAGTACATTTACTTATTTTTATTATCTTTTTTACTATTTATATACTAACTAAATAAATAATTATGCTCTATTATGTTATGTATCTGAAGTTATTATGCTTTTTTAGAACAGAAAATATTTTTAATAATTAAAAAGTTAGTTTATATTTTGGTTAAATTGATATATCTAAAATTTTATTACTTATTTTTATTATCTTTTTTACTATTTATATGTTAAATAGATAATTAAATAGATAATTATACTTTGTTATACTCTATATCTGTTTCATATTTATCTAAAAGTTCATATTCACAGTAATAGAAAGCTAATTACTAACTAAAAAGATAATTATACTCTATTATGCTATATATTCAGAATTACTATTCTCCTCTAAAACAGAAAATATTTTAGTAATCAAATAAGATATCTATAAAAATAAACTAATTTTAACTAAAAATACATCTGCTATGTATCTAAAAAGTTTTAAATAGAATAAACTAAGATTAATCAAAATACATCAAGTATGTATCTAAAAATTTTATTCACATTTTTTATTATCTGTCTTATTAATAAAAAGTTTATAAAATACTATTAATTTTGCTTTATTTTTCTAAAATAGAAAACATTTTAGCAATTAAATAAAATAACTATACTTTACTATATTATATATGTAAAGTTACTATGCTCTTCTGTAACAGAAAATATTTTAGTAATCAAATAAGATATCTATATTTTTTGATTAAATTGATATATTTTGATTAAAAAAAATTGATTTATATATATATATATGAAAGTTATCAAAAATAAGATAAAAAGCTTAAAATTTATAAAAAGAAATAGATTAATTTTAACCAAAAATCTATTATTTATATATCTAAAAAGCTTACTATTATATTATTTAATTTTATATTCTAAATTATTATATAATAATAATAATTATTATCATATAAATATAATATAATAATTATAACTAAGAATTTATAATAAAATTAGAAGAATCTTTCTTAAACTAAAATAAAATTAATAAGAATATTCTAATTATAAATTATGATCTGATGCAAAAATATAAATACATTAAAAAATAAAATTTTTAGTTATCTCTAATGAAAAATTTGTAAAATTTAATTAATAATTATAATTTTTTTATATTAAATAAAGTAGATTTCAATCTATCTTTTTATATTATTTTTAATATTTTTTATATTTTAA
>CAJVPS010000904.1:0-18775 GCA_910591765.1 Ambispora leptoticha | reverse complement strand
ACTTTTAGTCTCAGATCTGAATACTTTTAAATAATAAAAACAATCATAAGTTATAAAATTAAAACTTATTTATATCATATTTTAATCTTATTTACAACCATTAACAAAATAATCTTATATAAATATATTTTCTATTTCTCTCAATTACAAGTTAACAATATCAAAATATCAATTCTACAAGATTAATTAGAATACTATTCAGAATATTACTCCATTCTTTAATTATAAATTATTTTAAATCACTAATATTTTTTGATATTCTCTTTTTAATATTTCTTTTTATAATTATCTATAAGTTTTTGATTGAATTTAGATATGAACTATTAAATAGCCAATTCAGAATTTTAGGAATGTTCTTTTTTAAGTAATCTTTAATAATTTTGCTAATATATTTCAGATTATTATTTTGTTAGAATCACTAATAATCTTCAAGTATTTCTATAATTTCTAAAATATATTTTCTAATAATCTTAATTAATATATATTATTTATTGAAAATAGAATAAGTTGATTTTATCTTTAATATAAAATCCATCTCAAGTAAAAACTTTTATTCTATCTTTTGGCATAGTATAAATTTGATAAGCACTCTTATATTAATATTTTATTATATTTTAGAAAAGCTGAAAGGCTATTTCATTTAAAAATAAGGGCAGTCTTTAATTATTATTTAGATAAGTATTGATCTATTCTATTCATTATTATTTATGGATGGTAATTAGTATTAAAATGGTTTTTGAAAGACTTTTTATGTAATTATAATTAGCTATATATCATGTAATAGTAATATAAAATATATTAACATTTATTTTAAATAATTTTATTACAAGTATTCTAGTAAAAAGTAATGAATTCCTGTGTACAAATTGTCCAAGTGTCCATAATGTATGTATACTAATTTTTCTTGGCCAACTATCCTCTCTTATATATTTTATTGTTCCAGTTTTCTTCAACTTTCTTATGTTATCATAAATTATTATAAGTGAGATGTCTGTTCAAGCATGAATTTCTTTTGCATTTTATATGTCATTATTCCACAATTATAATAAAGCTTGATGTTGAGTTTCTTGCTTGGAAATGGATATTGTACTATCAATTATCTCAAGCATACACACAATAATAGCACTTATAAATTTGCTAAGCTTTAATCTTAATTGTCAGCTTTATTTTGCTTTTTACATATTATGAATTACTTGTAAATAGAGCATACTAGACACATTTTTGTCATGTGCAAAAAATTATGGTTTTTTTAACACACTGTAATAAAAATTTTTATATTTAAATAAATCCCAATACCTAATAGCTTAATTAAATGAGACATACTATATATCTCCAAATATAAGCAACCCCCAAGTATAAGCAACCACCTCTTTTTAAGACCTGAAGTTCTGAAAATATTATATATTAAACATAATAAATTTATACTCAAATATAAGCAAACCCCCCTTTGCCCTGCCAAAATCTTGCATTTTTTGGTTGCTTACATTCGGAGATATATGGTAATTAAAAATTTTATTTTGAAAAATAATCTATTAATATTTATCTGATGTATCAATCTTTTTGCAAGGACCATATTATTATTATTAATCTCATTAATAAATGCTTCAATAGACCATAGAAAAGGCACATTCACCACACAGTGAAACATCCTCAATAATATTTTCGCGTAATAATTGGACAATAGTTACCAGAGGCAACGACGATACCGTCAAAGGTTTCTTTATCTTTTAACCTAAATAATTTTTTTTAATTCTTGAGTGTTTATATATAATTATTTTTCTTTAGTATGGGATACGAGAAATTTAAAGAGTGTTGTATCGGTGGCGAGTGATCTTCCAAGCTATACTCCCGAAACTAACGCGATACGAGTCCGGATGAACGTCTAATAATAACTTGTAATAATGATCTTTTTTTAGATTTTCCATATTATTTTCTTCTTGTAAAGTACTTATTATAGTTAATAATAGGCACTGCGGTCAAAAAGGGGGAAGGTTACGGAAAGCTCGTAATGATGGATCGTGACTCTACAGATTGTGCGGACAATGAGTAAGTTGAAATAGATTAAAATTTTGCTCAAGTGTTTTAAGAAAATTTTATTGATTTGATGTGAGTATTCGGGTATAACAAAATCCAGTGTAATACGAGTATTATGGCACTCTAGAATCAATCAGATATGAATTCGCATCGAATACTCATTTTTCTCTTTCTTACATAATTCTTAATTCTTTCCCATGATAAAAAGATCATTACAGGAAGCGCTGACGGAACCGCTCACGTATTTTACGATCCGAATGTAAGCGTTCGAGGAGCAAAACTCTGTGTCGTCAAAGAGCCAAAGAAACGAGCGATTGATGAATTTGAGATCAATCGACTGATCATTCGCCACACTCGTTGGCTCTATTTCGAGATGAAAGACCGAAAATGACAAAAAGAAAACGAGAGAAACTTCGTAAAGATCTGATTGCTTGCTTCCAAGAGACCTGGTAAATTTTTTTTGAATGTTAATTGGTTTTATGAATGTAATGCGGTGGGGGCTTTTTTTGTAGATTTGCCTGTTAGTGGACCTGGTAAAAGGGGAAAATCGGTAGCAGTTTAACGCAACATATTATGAAAGACTTGATAAGAGATATGACAAGAGGTTGGTTTTCTTTTTTTCTGAACGGGTGTTTGTGCTTTATACTTATACGTATTAAACATCACATTAGATGAGGAGCCACGTGAAACATTATTGAAATATGCCACGGTATCTGAAAGTAGGTTGATTTCTCTTTATTTGTTTTCTTTTACTTTGGTTATATATATATTCGCAATAAAAAAAATTAAACAATTAAAAATGTTTCATATTTTTTATCCGATCCAAAATGGATAGGAACAGGTAATGTTAAAACACACAACTTCCAGTTCTTTGTTTTCGTCAAGTTAATTGTATTTATTTATTGCTTCGTTTAATATTCATTTAAAAAGCATATAAAACACACACAACCAGTTCCGATTTTAGCAGAGATTACTGGAGACTACTGGGGAGGAACTCAAATATTTGATTGCTTAAAATAGAACTTATTTATTTTTTAATTAAAGGCAAAAAAATTTCCTTGTAGAATAAATTTCCAATCACAAACATGCCATATTAATATTGCCATTCTAAAGAAATTAAATGATCTATATGAATATTTTTAATTAGTGAAATTTCAACTCCAAATAATTTTGTTCATACCCTTAATCTGCAGCCACACATAGTTGGCGAACTCATTATTTTTATTTCCACATATTACAATTTTAGTGAAAACGTGTTAAGCTGTGTGTCTTAATCTGACTGGTCGGCGAGGTAACAGTATACCACTGAAAGCATTAACTGCTTTGAGCGCCATATAGCACATATAATGAGTAATAAAGTAGAGCTTGCTTAGTTACGAGTTGTGTGATATGAAAATTTGATTAATGAAAGGAATTCGGGTTCAGGATTTTGGTATTTCGGGATTTTGGACGTCAGATTTTTAATAAAATTCTTTGGATATAGGTAAATAGTAAATATTTGTCAAATTTTCACTAATAGACCTGGACCATTCATAAGCGTTGAATCATTTTATTCTATTCCGAAAAATATATTTCCTGTTATTGATGACTTGTTTGTTAGTTTACAATAAATTACGTTTTGAGAATTTTAATTTACGTGGTGGTACATGAATACTATCGCTATGTTTTCACCACAATTATGAACTATAAAAAAATCTCATCTACTTCCATAGTCAACATAGGCATTGGGGGCAGTTGTTGTGGTCGTATTTCTCTCAACATGAGCCCACACCGTGGAACGTGTTAATAGAGTATATATAACAAATTCACGATGAAAAATTATTAATATTTTTACGCATAAAAAGCTAGATTCTATTGTGTTTTATTCATTTAACGTATCCATTTTAAGAAGAGTAAGTGCTGTAGACATTTTTGTGTGCATGTTTTTTCAACAAATTAAGCTTAACTTTCTTGTGCATTAACTTAACAACCCAAAAAACCTTTTACGAATGGAATTTTATCATATAAGAAAACCAGAATAGAATAAATTAGAATTCCATGCGCTAAGTACGTATGTGAAGAACAAAACAAATTCTTACACATAAAGTTTGACTTTTCACTAATTTTGGTGACGCGCATTTTCATCGTCTTTAACACATGTAAATAAATTATTAAATTTGGTTTTAGTGACGTGGTTGAATCGTTTGTTTTTCCAGTGCATGTACAGTAGCGGTCAAAAGTATCCTAACCCCCTGTAGCTTTTTAAATTGAAGATTAATTGTCTTGAAATTTTCAGCATAGATAATATAGTACAAATCTAAATCCTATGAGTTTTTTTAATACTTTATAATCATTATAACAAAAATTAAATGAGAGCTGAATTTTAAAATCAATTTTTTACATTAATAAAAAATAAAATTTCTTAAAATTTAATATATTAAATTTTAAAATTTTTTATATTAGTAACAAAAAATTTGACATAATTTTAATAAGAAAGATATTGAGAAATTAAAATTAAAATTTATTAAATTATATTATATATGTACTGTATATAAAAAAATAATTTAATACCAAAATTTAAAAATTAATTTTCAATAATTGTTTATTAAATTATATTAAATTTTTGTTATTACATTTATATAAATATATAAATTTTAATACAGTAATTTTAATTATTTTAAAAAGTTTAAAAAGTTATAAGGGGTCGGCTACTTTTAACCGCTACTGTGCATACCAAGAAAATGATTAATTTAAAGAAAAAATCAATAATCCTACTTGTAATAACAATATGTTTTCCAGCATAAATTTATTATCAGTAAAATGTACTACACTTGAAAAACGAGGATTCAATCCGATCGTTAGGATCATGCGGACAGGAAAATTCTGATTCCGATTTTTATACGCGCGTTAAATAAACCACAATGGAGGCCATCCATCAAATCCAAATGTTAACCCGTTTTGTGGGAAGAAATTATTGTTCATGGACCATTGGGATCGGTCACCGTGACAGTACAAGATAGTTGTCCTAATTGTGGTTTTGGAGATTTGGATTTAACTTTGACAGCTTTTAATAAAATCGGTGATTCTAATGCTGGTTTCGTTCCAATAGCATGGAATTGAGCAGAGGAAAGCGGTGGTGGTGATAGCGTCTCTTCCGCAAATCTAACAACTTTTGCTATTCTACCATCATCCGCCATCACCTACTTCATCCTCTCCTACCCGAAATTTATCCATGGAAACCACACAACCAATAAAAGATCAACCATTATCTAGAATCTCGCATCTATATGCTTAAGAGAAATCCATCCATCTTTACAATGAAATTAAAATCGGTAGATAATGAAAGTTTTCATATAACCAGTAGACATGATTTGTAAAATATAATATTGTAAAAATTTGGATATCTATATTCACATTATAGAATAGGTTTTTTATGTTCTAGATATGTCATCTCAATATTTTTAACATAGATAGATCTATTATATCGATATGAATAAGGATATATAACGTTAGAAATTTATGTTGATAATTTTAAAATTCTCCTAACACCGATTCTTGAATCTGACGCCTATCCTTGTCAACGGAATAAATCCGATATCAAGCACGAAACATAAAGAAGTGACATACCACACATTAAAAAGTGTAAAGCGTGTGACAAGAGATAAATCCTTAGTATTATTATTGTGAGCGTGAATTAAAAAGAATATATATATCCCTCTTAATTACACGATACACCAATAAAATGCAAAATTGTTTATCATTCTTCGATCTATTAAATACTGCGTTTTTTATCGGCACTTTACTATGTAAATTTTTGTTAGAGATGATTTTATACGTAGTTAGGATTAGCATATAAATAATTCGTATTATATGAGAAGTGTGAAAATTGGTATTGTTATAAGCCTCAAATAACTACACAACATAATTAAAAAACATAAGTGGAGATTTCACTGTTTCAGCCAATTTGTTGCTTTTGGTACGATCAATTTTCTAAAAGGAAAAGTTTAGGTTATTAGCAATAAACATACAATTTTGATTCAATTCTTTGAAAAATTTGTTCCCCACTACCACTACAAAAGATCCACCATAAACAAAATGTTAGTTTATAGATTGATTCTCTGTACAATCATCGTAAAAGCAAATTTTTGCTATTTGATTTAACGATTCGATCGTATTACTTCGTTCGTTTGTTCTGTATTACCGGTACGCGATTTCGAAATCGGAAAGGTCACATGGATTAGGTGATATCATTCATATCGATATCGATATCGATATCGATATAGATATAGAAATACATGTATCAATGGATGATTTGTAACCATTTCTTGGCAACCGATTCATTGAAGATAGTGCAAAATGCAATGTGTGTGTTAACAAATAGTGACAATGATAAAAATAATAATGGTAATGATAAGGTTGCAGCTTTACACAGCACATGTCGAATTACATAACCAATCATAAACCGATTAGCAGATGTCAAAAAACCCCCATTGTATTCAATAATTGAAGATTTGTTTTCTAAAAAAAAAATTCGCCGAAAATAATTTAACATTAAAATGAAATTTATTTCGTCCAGCGATTTGGCTCATTTTAACTCAAGCAAATCGTTTGATTAGTTTGATTGCGATTGGAAACATTTGTTTAGCAAACGTCACGCAATTAAAATAACCAACATAATCAGTCAACAAACAATAAAGTGTAGCATTAGAGATAAACCTTTCTGAGAAATACTAAATTTCAAAAGTCGCACGACATATCTCCCTGTCCTAAATAAGACGCGTGATCGAATGACGGGCTTCCCAGAAATATACTTCAAAATTCGATAGAAAAAAAGTATAATTATAAATATAATGATTCATCCTTTTCCCAATGCATTATATTGATACATAACAGTAGTGTATATGCGCGCGTGAGAGTTATGTGTGTTGTTTTTTTCCCACTTCTTTTTCTATAATTAAAATTTGGATTTCCGGATTTTCGTTCCTTCAAAGTCAGTCATTAGAGAACTCATTCAACGTGTAAACCGGACTTTCTAAGCTTCAGTATCTATTTATGAATGAATAATGGGTACTGAGTAATAATTATTTATAAAGTTACAATACCTTAAAATAAAATATCTTCATTCATCCTCGTTGTTTATAATTATTCATTACATATTCACTATCGTTTACCTTGTAATTTAATCCTTTTTAACCCATTGTTTACTTAATTATTTTATTGCGAAAAAAAAATGTCAGACTCAACAACAAACACAACGACAGCGCCAGATTTTTCGCCTGACGCCGGTGACGTTGGTTTCGTACTAACGTCAACAGCATTAGTATGGATTATGGTGCCTGGCGTAGGATACTTTTACAGTGGAATGGCTAGAAGTAAAAATGCATTATCACTTATAATGTTATGTATGTTGTCAGTGGCTGTCGTCTCTGTTCAGGTATCAATCATTAAAATTGAATTTAAAAAATCGATACATACAAAATAGACGCTGAATACAATCATCTAAATTTTATTAGTGGTGGATATGGGGATTTAGTCTAGCTTTTAGTAAAACTGCAAGTAAATTTGTTGGAAATTTAGACAATGTATTCTTCATAAATGTAAGAGGTGACCCTTCCATAGCGAGTGGGAAAATCCCGGATTTAGTGTTTGCCATTTATCAATGCATGTTTGCAGCAATTACACCGGCTTTAGCAATAGGTTCAGGAGCTGAACGTCAACGAATCTTGCCCACATTGATTTTTATCTTTATTTGGTCGACACTTGTTTATGACGTTATCGCGTGTTGGATTTGGAATCCAAACGGATGGTCAGCTAATCTAGGTGGACTCGACTTTGCAGGTGGAACTCCAGTGCATATTTCATCGGGTGCTGCTGCTCTCGCTTATTGTATTATCCTCGGTAAACGTCACGGACACGGCACTGACGAATTCAAACCCCATAATGTTGCGCATATCTTACTTGGTACAACTTTACTATGGTTTGGTTGGTTCGGATTTAATGGTGGATCTGCATTAAGTGGTAATCTTCGTGCCGCGATGGCGTATACCGTAACAAATATTTCTGCCTCAGTTGGCGGTCTCACCTGGATGCTACTAGATTATCGATTAGAGCGTAAATTCTCGGCGTTGAGCTTTTGTTCGGGTACGGTTGCTGGATTGGTGGCTATTACTCCAGGTTCAGGTTATGTTGGAACGCCTGCGGCAGTTGTATTCGGCTTCTTCGGTGGCTCAATATGCAATTACGCTGTCAAATTGAAACACTATTTTGACTTTGATGACGCGTTAGACGTTTTTGCTGTGCATTGTGTTGGTGGCATGATAGGAAATATCTTAACCGGCATCTTCGCTCAGAAATCAATCGCGTTCTTGGATAAAACGACAAGAATTGATGGTGGTTGGTTAGACGGGAATTGGAAACAAATTGGATTCCAAGTATCAGATTCGATAGCCGGGTTCGCGTATTCATTCTGTGTCACATACATAATCTTATACCTTATGGATAAAACTCCCGGACTATCATTACGTACCGATATTAATAGCGAAAGCGCGGGACTCGATGAGACAGAGATGGGCGAACAAGCTTATTACCACGTCAATGCAAAATTAGTTTCCGTCGATCCAAAGAACAGCGAACCGAAAGCTTTTCAGCCAGAAGAAATTTTAGGACAACAAATTCGTTATGCAACTACCACTAGTGATAATTTAAGTGTTGCTTCTGGAAGACCTTATTATTAGCACGATAGATCATTTACGCAATTTAAATATTAATATATACATGTATGTTGCACATCACCATCATTTATAATTGTATAATTGTTATGTTTATTTTAATTTTATATGTATTTTGTATTTTATATATTATGTTCAGTACAGTACAAGATAGTTTTTTAAGCGACAAGACAGTAATATAATAGTATTGACACTTAACTTATGAAAATTTATCTTTTTCGTTTTAAAAACTTAGAAACTATTTTGCTCTAAAAACAAAATTATTAAAGATCTTTCTCTGACATGTATCTCAAAATAACGTATTTCTTTATATTGCCATTTTCGGACTGTACTTCGTAACATAAGTAGGACAGTATGTTTCCATGTGAACAATTCGAGTCGTATTCTTATCGTTATCTTTTTTCTTTCAATAACGATAATAAGAATTTTTTGGATACGACAAAATAAGTTAGTCAAGAAAAATTTCCTTTAAATTATTTGTCCTTACGAGAGATGTCCCTTCCTTATAATAGTAGTGGTCCATCTTCGGTTTCTTCTTTACCAACCAGCCTTTCACCCCAAAAACGACCAGGAGTCTTACTTATCAAACACATACGCTGGTAAAAATTACTAAGATTAATTATATTCAATTCAAACTTGAGAAATTCATTGGATTTATCCGTTTAATTGTTAATATCCCAGTGGTTTACTTGAGAGAGGTGAAAGACAAAGCAAATTCCCATTTATTGGTAATAAAGCTAGAGCAATTAATTTGGAAGTAATCGCTAATGGTTCTACAAAAACAACGACAGAATCAAAAATGTATGTTGTATTGTTACTGTTGAAATGGGTATTTTTTCATATTAACATACCCAACGTTCATATGTAGTGACGAACGAGGTAAAGCTCTTTGGAACGAGCACCTCACTTACGAATTACATCCTCCAATTAAGGATGACCTGCGAGTCAGAGTGTTTGATATGAAACGTAGAGGGAACGAAGCCCTTATTGGTGAAGCTAAAGCAGATTTGCGGCTATACAAAGAGCACGAAAACAGAGGTAAAATTTTACATTCCGCTTTCGTTGATTTCATATTCTATTTGTTTAACGCTTTGGGCTGATTTTATGCAGTAATAATGGACGTCATGAAGCATGAAACCTCGGTTGGACAGATTGTTTTCGACATGTATTTTCTTTCTGGGTCACCTCCGCATAATGCTGATGAAGAATTAAGTGATGAAACTCGTGAAGGCGACAAGATTGGCATGTTATTATTGGACAAGATATCGTGGTTCGCAAATTTACGATTGATTATAATTTACTCAAGGTAGCTCGTAATAATGCACGTTTACTTTACATTGTTCATGCTAACAGCAGAGGGTTACGAAAAACCGGGCATCTCGAATTCGTATTGAATAAGCCGAAAATACATTCAACGCTCCGGTACGTATATTTTACTTTACATGCTTTCATAACATCAGAGGACTACGAAAACACCTGGCATTTCTAATTTGTATTGAACAAGACCAAAAATACCTTCAACTAACTCTTAGGTACTGGAAAGCTTCGAATACTAGCTGTAAATATGCCATATCGATGGACCTCCAAGCAAAAGACAAGAAGAAACTTGTATTGCTTGTTCAATGCCGATATGGTTCACAGACGAATGAATTCGCTAAGACAAGATTTGAAATCGGATCTGAAACAAATTGGAAGAAATTGATGCAAGGAGGACCAATAGAAAGTATGGTTTTTTTTAATTATAATCTTACGTTACCATATACTTACAATAATTAATTTACTAACATGATCAACTATAGCAGGCGAATTAACATTTACAGAAGGTGGTCTGGACGCCGGTTACATCAGGTGATTCTAAGTAAAATTGTAGTCCGTATTTTTGGCTACAAAATAGTGTATAATTGTACTTATTGTCTTGATGCATGAATTAACATTCAATTTTGATGGAATCTATTAGGTTCTCGCTATCCTTCCATGAATTCAGCACTTTTCAACAAATCATCGAAGAAGATGTATCGCAAGATGACTATGACACTGTTTTGAATTCAAGACCGCAACCTCAAAACCGTATGTCAGGAGTATCATCATCTTCCTCAGCCTCAGGAGCGACGAATAATCTTGACAATGTACACCAATTTACACTGGCAGAGACTTCATTACCAAAAAGGCCAAATCAAATGCTAAATCAAACGGTACCCGAAAAAGAAAAAACAGAAGACATTGAAGGAGGCGAAAGTAATTCTCTTTTCTTAATCAACCTATTTTTAAATATGTCTCTATGTTAGCTATATTATTTCAATTGATTATTAGGTTCAGTTGGTCCACAGCAATTGCCAAATCAACCTCGTAGACCGAGCACTATTCATCCATCACCTTCGAGTCCCATGTCGCATTTTAGTGATGACGAGCCTCCTATGAGAAATCCATTGTCACGCGCAGGAAGTAGGCGGATGACTCATACATCTACCAGCGAAGATTTTCGCCAAAGCCCGCCTATACCAGAACGACAAGAATTGAAGATAGTATGCAATAAGTACGTAATAATACATTCGATTGGCGATGACGAGGATTCCCACTTAAACGAGAATTCGAGTCGATACAGGAACGTCCTTTATAAAGGACAACATATAATAACCGCTAATCCAGTTATCATCAAAGTTTTCTCCCGCAGAAATTTATGGGACACTGAAACCAAGTTTCTCCGGTTACTGAAAAGCAAGTCCGTAGTCAAATGGGAAGACATGGAGCAAAGTAACCTCATGGGCGGATTTGTGTCAGTTACCAGTTATGCGGGAGAAACTTTGGATGTTCATCACTTCAGATTCAGGTAATTACAAAGAATGAATTATCTAAATGCTTTTCATTCCCTAACTCTAATCCTACTGCGCCACATACAGAGACGCAATCTCGATCAAACACATTCTATCATCTATTTCTAATGCCCTTAAATATTGTCATGAAAAAGAAATTGCGCATCTTGACCTAAAGCCCGGAAACATCATTTGCAAACACACAGACATATACAAGGTACGTCTGTGTGACTTTGAAAGTGCGAAAAAATTTGGTAAGTTTAGAAATTTTTGTAAATTTTCTTTAAAAAGTAAAATTTTTAACATATAGAAAATTTAATTTAGGTGATTACCTTCTATCGGATGAAGGTGATGATAGAGTTAGTCCCTTATGCTCACGTGGGTACACTGCACCGGAGGTGCTGCACACAGAGCTCACAGATTTAAGAGTTAGTCATGCACAAGACATTTTTAGTTTGGGCGCCATCATTTATTTCCTCCACACAAAGAATACCATCTATGATGATTTTAACGATCTGAAAAACCTGACAACTTTTGAGCATTTACGTGGTGATTTTTCTGATGAACAGGCGCGTAAGCTCACATTGAAAATGTTGGACTGGAATCCAGCTGAGCGTCCGACAATTCAAAAAGTATTAGATTCAACGTATTTTAGGGCAGGAACGAATACTGAACAGTATAGTGACGAGATTAGGAATAGGGAGATTAGGAATAACGAGGTTAAGTTACCAACACCTACGGATACTATATTTTAAGGTAGAAACGAATACTGAGCAGTTTAATAACGAGATTAAATAACGAACACCGTTATATTTATTGATTTTTTGAAAACATTGGTTTCGTATATAATTTATTTATTTTCGTACATATACGCCCGATTTTTATAAATTATTGTATATTTATTGTATGTTCACTCCAAATTGTATAAAGATGTGATGATATATATATATATTAAAATACATTTCTAATTTTACCCATTTTACTAAAAAGGAAAACTTTTCTCGTGAATATTCTCTATATAGGAAAACATAATATACAAAAAAGTATAGACGGAATAAAGGTAATAAATAAAAAAGAAAAATTAGATAATATTATTACTCTCCCCCTTCTCTATATGCTAAAATTACATTTCGTAGACCTTTAATTTACACTTGTAATAAATATAGTACAGGATAAAGAATGTATTGAAAGTCTATTTATTTTGTCCGTAACTAACAGATGATCCTCCGCCATACATTCTTAAAAATCGATCATACGTGTTTCGATATAACAGTGCCAAAACTTCCTCGCGTGCCTTCTCGAACATTGAAATTTCAAATTGATCATTTTCTATCATCAATTTAACGGATGTCAAGATACTTCCGCGAAGATTTATTGCCAAATCAGAATTTTGGTCGAAAAAGGTTTCGTAAAACGTTAAATAGTCGTCGCGTAGCTCGTGAACTGGGAATGGAATCCATTTTGCAGCGGAAATTGTTTCAACTAGTGATTAAATTTGGTAAAATAAACAATTTGCATTAATGAAATTGGCACGAATAATAATAATAATAATATTGTATAAATTTACCAATCGAGATGGTGCACGGTGTAGAAAGAAGTAACGGTGGAAGTGGAGTTGGAGGGCGTGTCACATTTCTTGTTTCTGAAAATATGAAATATTCTTTGCTGTTTGAATTTCGAACGTGTATTTCTTCAGGTTCTTGAATTGTTTCATCATCTTGGATTGATTCTTCATCGTCTTGCTGTGACGTTATCATATCTATATCTGGATCGCAACATTGAGCAACGCGAAGTTTTAAAAATTGATATTCCTCCAGGAAAAGAATCAATTCGGTGCAGAAACATGCAGCTACACATTCTATCAAATAGAGAAATCACTTAATTGAGTTTATCAAACATATACATACAGAAAAAGGACCATAACAAAATTTACCTTTATACTTTTCAAACTGTTGCGAATTTCCCAAAACATCCATAAACTGTGCATATTTCCTCGAATTGGTCATTATCTCTGAATTGCGACTCTCAAGACTATTTACTCGCGAGGTACGTAAACCCGTAATTATTGATTTCGGTCTCAACTTAAAAGTTCTCAGTAAAGGTATTGTGATTGAGAATGTATGACACATTATAAGGACAATCCATGCAAATAAATAGCTTCCAAAGTATGGGATATAACGATTTAAAACTGTTTCAAATAGAATAAACCCGATATATGCCATTGCACCAGCAACTATTGTGATTATTAGTTCGTTCCGCACGCCATAAGCATCACGAATTCCATAAAGGAGATAACAAAGTATTGGGCATACAATAATGATGAAGAATCCGAGGAAAACGAGCAATGGAATCGATCTATAAAAAAAATCTATCTTTAGCTTCAATTAAATTCGAAAAAGAAAACTTATAATTTATAATACTTACTCGTATCCTATCCAACACACTTTATTAATTGGATTTATTGATAATTCTGGTGACACGATTTGCAGCACCAAAGTAAGTAGAAAGGTCACGCCCATTGTCGGATATAAAATGTATCTTGCCAACCATTTATCCGTAGCACGATGTTTTAATCTTCGGAATCTATCCATTACACTATCATCATCATTGACACCGTCATTCCCTTTTTCCGAAAATTCCAATTTCACATTATCTCTAAACCGTGGTGTTGTTGGAGTGTTAACACCTCCGAACCGTATTTTTGTTGGAGTGGCAGCACCTCCGAACCGTGCCGTTGAAGTCGCAGCACCTCCTAAAGAATAAGTACTATAATTTCTCTCCGGATACGCTTTACTCATTCTTAATTTTGCCAAATTAAAGCGCGCCACCCAAGCAAAAGATAAAACACGACAGAAAAGTGTCGTGCACCATAGACTGAATCCAATATATGCTGGCCAATGAATCAAAAAGCATGGATATTCATTCGGCCAGAATCCGGTTCTTAAACAGAACATCACGCACAGCATGATAACCGCAACAGTGTTTAGTATGTTTAGGCGCAATGGTCGATGTCTAATGCCCGTTATGTGTTTCCGTCGGATGTAGAATAAAATTATTGTGATTGTTAGATAAAGAAAAGTTATCATTGCTAATATTGAATAAATTAATATTCGCCATTTTGTTGGGACTAGGTTTTCGCTTGATATTTTCTCTTCCCGTTGATCAATTATACCATTGCTATTACTATTACTATTACTATTACTATTACTATTATTATTATTATTATTGTTATTATTATCGGACAAGGAATTATCCGACTGATCTAAATCTACCTCCATCTTTCAGTTTAATATTTACAAGTCTTTTTTCGATAAGACTAAATACTTTTTTAATTTACAAAAGGATCTAAAAATTTGTATTATTTTCGCATGGATATAAACTTCTCAATTGTTGTGAAGTAAGCGTTAAGAATTCAATTTGGCGCTACCAAAAAGAACTCTGAGAAACATCCAACAAAAAACGACAGAGAAAAAGGATCGTACAACAGCTGTCTGGCAGCTATTCTTCTTGATGCTAATGGATGGTAATGATGTATTTATGAAGGATTTTGCGAGAGAAGTAAATGGAAAAGAAAGAATAATTAAATTATTTAACGAAATTGAAAAAATTGGGTAAAGAAAAACCAAAGGAAAAAAAATCATGGATATGCGCATACACGCACATATTATATTAAATTTTAACATGGTCAACTAACCATATGCAAAGCATGGCCCGACAACGCATTGTTTACCGTTTTTAAAATTAGCAGGGTTTGTTACACTGTCTGATCTTTTACTCGAACATATCTGTACAACCTTCTCACTCAATGACACTAGGCCATTACCGGCCGTTCTTTTTTACTATGTTTTACCAGCAAGACAAATACAAAAACCTTGATATTGTTAGTAAGCAACATTCAGCTGCTCATTTGCTTCTACTAATGAATTATTAGATTTGTTTTCTATAATTAGAAATCATGAATCTTTCAATAGAATAAGAAATTTTGTTGTTATAGGACACCTGCCTCTTTTCATTACATCATCCAATCATTTTTTTAATTTTATATGCAAAACAATGAACAAATAATATAGATAACAATGACGCTTGTCCAATCATCATATAATCCATTTAAGATGATAAAAACATGCGCCAGGCAGAAAATTAAATGCACGCATTCTTCCATTGTGTTTAAAATTCAATTTTGATCGGAAAAAGATCTTTCTTACCATTTTTGGATGATATTATTGCGACTGTTAAATACAATGCTGCAAGAAGTGAAAAAGTTACATTAATATTGTCGCAAAAAAGTTTATCGAAACTGGTTTTTAATTTAATATAAGACATTTATTGGATTTATCCACCATTCAAGGGGATTTTGCATATGCTCGAGAAAGAAACTTTCATATTGCCACGTTAGAGGAATAAATAGATTTGTTTATTTATGCTATCGACTACAGTCAACCCCGCCCTTGGGAACGTGTATTTACGGAAAGATGCTTTTATAGGTGGAGAATTTACGTGATATTAGTTAATTAAAACACATCATTAATATGTAAATAATAAAAAAAAATTATCAATAGCGATAGTGAAATCCGTTATCCCGAATGAACGAAATCTCGAAAGTATATGCACCACATCAAATACTTTGGAATATTTGTAGTTAGCCTGAATATCACGTGTATTATTTTTGATTGGTTGAATTTCATCATGTAAAACTACATGATTGTTTTCTTGCATATCAATGTAATACCTTATTTAGAAATGATAATCTTTTAAAAAAATTCAGTATTGGCGCAATATTTAATGCGATTAAGCATTGCATCACAGATTCATGGAATAAAAATTATCACGATTTCGGGTTTTCGTTCATTCGGGATGTCGATTTCGTTTGTCGGACTTATGAACGATCGAAATTGTGTTTGTCAGGATTTAAATGTTACCGATAATATCTACTGCCGTAAAGTTTTGCATCATCGTTTAACGAAAATAAATTCTTAACTGTTATTATTCGCATTATGATTGGATTACACCAAATCACATGAAAGTCACAAGCGTGTATTGAAGGGAGTGTTTAGAAAAACCGTGCAATGTAGAATATGGCGGGTGTGCATTTATTTCTAAATCCCCAAGTTTGGGAATAAGACATAGCATGCATTTTATGGATGTGCATCATGGGGTGTTGACCGTATAATTATTCAATGTAGATTTTAAAATCCAAATATGTCAAAGAAACCAACATGTGAATATTAATTTAAACTAAAAATAGCATAAATTTAACGTTAACGATTTAATGATTACCAAATTTGGAATTCCCTTTTCTCCTTATCCGGGATGTTTTTGTTTTGTGCGTGATTTTGAAAATTTTATATTTATTGCAACTTATTTGTCCACCCAGCGAAGAAGCACTTTACAGATTGCATATAATTATCATTTGATTCTAAACGAATCAAATGATGTTAAAATCACGTGAATTGAATCATTGGGATTTCGATTATAAACGTTCTGGATTTCGACCGTTACCGAATTTGTCAAAAATAAATTCAAACTGAGTTTAAATGCTATGTGATTATGTCGACGATATTATTTGATTACAGAATAGCTCAAAACCCAGTTACAAATGATATTCGATAGTGATGGAATCGCACAAGCAAATTTATAACGATGAATAATCTAGCGATCGACAATTTAATAAAGATAATGAATTATTCGAATGGATTCCTTTTGAAAGATTTACCAACATTTAATATCTTGCAAAAGGAGGTTTTGGATCAATTTACATAGAAAGCAACCTGACCGTTGGATAATAATAGTACGCCAAGTGCAAGTGTGTATTGTTTAGATCGATATATCGATGTCACTTGATTTGTGTATTGTTTGGATCGATGTATCGATATCGGTGATGTCACTATGTCACTCGATTTTAGGAAAATCTCACGACATCATATACATGCACTCGAGAGGAATTCTTGTCGGGAATCTTTCTTTTTTGTTATCTTTCATAAGGTGCGGGAAATCTTAACTCGCCAATAAATTACATAATATTTAAAGACTATTGGAGCCTTTAATAAATCGAATTTTAAAAAAACAAACTGGTAATAATATTGTTTAAGATATGTACTATTGAACTACTGGCCAGAATTTTAATTTAAGTTTTAAATAAAAAGTTATAAGCATTTTAAATTGGGTACTTATTATATGGTTTGGTCAAAATTGAAACATATCATGTGATTGTTTATCACGTGAAACTTGTTTTATTGGTCAATTACAATAATACACCACACGTGAATAATTTTTATTGGTTTAATGTTTGGTCTAAGCCCCTAAAAAAATTAATTACGCCTAACCGTTTTAAGAAACACCCATTTATGCTAACTTTTAAAAATTATACGCATTTTGCTACATTATTGATTGCATTATATGACATGAAATGTTACATATCATTTCTTAATGCCTGCTATATCATTGGCTGCATTATATAATATGTTATATTACATTGTATACGCAAATTGAAACAATTCACGTGATTGGCGAGTTGAGATTTCCCCACCATAGTAAATGTTGAGGAATTCTTGTCGGGAATCTTTCTTTTTTGTTGTCTTTCAGAGAAAGATAATATTTAATATTACCAAGTAGACAGATCTTTCCTAATATAATCACGAAGCAAAATTAAATTTCGATTAACTGGGAGTATCAACGAAGCATCTACTATGCAAACGCACAATAAACCTTTATCTAATACACTAAAGTGAGAGAATAAGGTTTCGATCTTTGTGAGCAAGCAATTAGACACACAAAAAGCTGTTTTAAATATGAACATAAAGGAAAAACATTTCTTTGGATCGATTGTATGATATCTTCATTCATTTTTCTTCAGAGAAAAATAACATTTAACATTAACAAATAGATGGATCTTTCCTAAAATAATCAAAAAATTCACGAAGCGATAATTAAATTTCGATTAACTGGGAGAATCAAGGTAGCATTTAGTATGCAAGCAAACACAGACACACACACAAAACATAGTAATTGGCACCGATATATATGAAGCAAAAAAAGCAACGAACTCAGGATGCAATCACGGGTGAATGCGATGAGTGGGGCATTCACCACCTTCTTATAGAAGGTGCCTAAAAGGCCGGAGAAAGATTAAAAATGGATGCAATCACGGGTGAATGCGATGAGTGGGGCATTCACTACCTCCCATATGGAGGTGCCTAAAAGGCCGGAGAAAGATTTAAAACACCT
>CAJVPS010000903.1:0-18780 GCA_910591765.1 Ambispora leptoticha | reverse complement strand
GATAAATAAATAAATATCATGAGACTAAAAATCTATTCTTTATTTTTTCTTCTATTATTAGTATTTTTATGTATTCAATAAATATTTTTGGCTTAAAGTATTTATTTTTATTATAATAACTTTTTAGTTAAGTATCATTAAAAGATTTGTATAATAACTGATCATATTGATTTCACAATTTGTAAGCTTTATTATCAAGAGTTTCATGAATATAGAACTATTCTGTACTTTATTATAACTAAAATTTATTTCTGTAAGTAACATATTATTTTATATTATATACTAGAACTTTATCACCAATTTCAAATTATGTAATTCTTTATAATTTTAAGTTATGTCTTTCTTTTATTTGTTGTTGCTATCTTTTGATTTGGTTTTGTATTATGTTGATATTATCTGATAAGTAATGAATTAAAGAGAATATTTCATCTTTTTCATTATTATTTTCTTCTATTAGTAATGAGTATTTTAAATTAATAGATAATTAAGTATCTTTTCTATAGATCAAGAAGAAAGATTTATGTTTGATAGTATTATTTTAAAATGTTCTATATATAAATAATGCTAATGGTATATATACATCTTATTATTTATTTAATATAATATAATACTTTTAAAGCATTTCACATAAAGTTCTGTTAAATTATTCTACTATTCCATTAGTTTGTGAGTAATATAATAATAAAAACTTATGTTTGATTTCAAATCAAGTGGTGAATTCTTTAATTACTTGTATTGTGAATTCAGTTTCTTGATCAGACTGTAATTCTTTAGAATATCTATATCTATAAATTATTTCTTCAAAAATAAATTTGATAATTATACTAGTCTCTTTGTTTAGAATTACTTTTGCTTCAGGCCATTTTGATAAGAAGATTTATTACTATAGCAATATATCAATTTCTTTTTCTGGTTACTTTATGAGAGTCAAAAAGGTCAATTATAATTCTATTAAAAGATTATCTAACTTTAATAGAATATAGAAATTATTTTGTTATTCATTCAATAATTCTTTAACAAGTTTCACAAGATTTAATAAAATTTTTTATATCTATTTCTATTTCATTTCACCAATATCTAATAGCTATTTGTTAATAAATTTTATTAAATCCAAAATATTCAGCAAGTAAATTTGAATATATGCTAGTTATTACTACTTCAATTTCATTTTCTTTTAGTACTTGAAATAGTATGGTAAATTTTCTTCTTCTATTCTTTTTGTAAAGTACTTCATTAATTATTAAAAAGTATTTTGATTGCTGATAAATTTTCTTTTATTATTCTTTAGTATATCCTATAGAATAATTTTTATTTTCTAAGTATCTCATTAAGTTATAATATATTATTAAATCTATTGTGTTGAGTTTATTAGATTTGAGTAATCTGTTTAATTAGTTATTTAGTAAAAGTAATTACAGATAATTTATTGATTAGGTGAGTTTGATATTTTACTCTTGTGAACATATTCTTGAAAGTATATTCATATTTTGATTAGTTTTTTAGCTCTATAAGTAATAATAAAGTTATATTTCATTATAATTATTATTCATCTTGAGATTTAGAGTCCAGGATTAATTTATTTAGTAAATAGTTAATAAAGTATATTGTAATTAATAATGATTTCAAAAAGATATCCAAGAAGATAATGTTAAAATTATCTAATAACCCAGACTATTATTAGAGCTTTTTTTTCAATGATACTATAATTCTTTTCTGCTAATTTAAGTGAAATACTTATATAGATTATTACTTGTTTTCTTTTTTCTTCATCTTTTAAAATAATACTATACCAAGTTTAGCATTAGAGATATCAGTATATAAATAAAATTTCTTGATAAAATCAGGATAAATTAAGATTAGAGCAAAGATGAGTTTCTCTTTCAAAGTTTAAAATGCATTTTCTTGGTTTACAGTTCAAATAAAAATGTTCTTTAAAAGTTTAAATAAAAGTGCTACTATTTGCAAGAATTCTTTAACAAATTTTCTGTAATATTCAGCTAATTCTAAGAATTATCTAAGCTTTTTGATATTTATTAGTATAGAAAACTCTTGAATTCATTGAATAGTTAAGAAGTTAGATAAAATTCTTTCTTGAGTTATGATATATTCTAGGAAGGGTAAGTTATCTTAAGTAAAATTATATTTTTCTAAGTTAAGTTTTAATTTAGCTTCTCTAATTTGTTGAAAGATTTTTTGTAAATATTCTAGATATTCTTTCTAAATTTTTGAATATATATTTATATTATTAATATAGATCATGACAAATTTCTAGTTGTAATCTCCAAGTATATTATCTATAGCTTATTAAAAAGTTACTAATATATTATAAAGTTCAAAAGATATAACTTTGAATTTGTATAATTCTTCTTTCAAAATAAAGACTATCTTTTTAATACTGATTAGTTCTATTTTGATTTACCAATAATCAGATATAAGATTTATAAATAAAAATTATTTTGCATCTTCAAGATTATCTATTATTTTATCAATTTATGGTAAGAGATAAGCATCTTTCTTGATGAGTATATTGAGTTTTCTATAATCAACACAAAATCTTTTCTTACTATTTTTTTTTATTATTATTATAATAGATGAGATTCAGAAATTATTAGATTTTTGGATGATATCTGCATCTAATATTTATTAAATCTTATTATAAATAAATTCTTGATCAGGTATAGTTACTTTATAAGTCTTTTAATGAATAGACTTTTTATTTCTAATATTAATTGAATATTAAATAATATTAGTTTATTCAAGTTCATTAAGATCTAATACAAAAATATCTTTGTATACTTAAAATAAATTATGTAAGATATCTTGTTATTCAAGTTTTAATTCTCTTTATTTAACTACTTTTTTGATTTCTTTTTTGTCTAGGAAGTATATTTCTATTTTATTCTTTTCAATTAATTCAAATTCTTGAGTTTTATAAGATGATTCTTCTAATCCTTTTCTAGTATCTACAGATGTCATTCTATTAATTAAAGCAAGTTGTAAGGAGTCTGCTTAAGCATTTATTAGAATTGTTATGCAAAAGAACTTCTATATTTCCAGTATATTCAGTATTAATAGTTTCTTCTTTAATTTTAATTTCTTTTTTGACTAATAATGATTAAGATATTAATTGATAGACAGTTTCTATAAGAACTTTAATTATTAAGTAAAGATCAATCATAATAGTTTGATAAGATTGAATTAGAATTACTTCTTCTCTAGAATATTTAAGATCAAATTTTACATTATATTTATGAGCTTGTTCAGATATCTTTTCTTTGTCTTTATCATTATAGATTTTGATCATTAAATTTGCTAATTATTTTTTAAGTTGTTCTTCTTTTTCTACTTCATCTTTATAATCTTTAGATGCTGTATAGTAATCATTTAAGATTTCTTCAATTGAATTATAATCATTATCTGCAGCTTTTTCTTCTTTTTCTGGTTCTAGATATTTTTCTTTCAGTAATTCTTCAATCTATTCAGATCATATATAATTATCACAAGTATCTAAATCACAAGAAATCAAATATTAATTGCAGAGTTTTATATTGATGTATTCAAGTTGAGCTAGTTGTTTTCTTTAGAAAAAAGATAGTTATTAATAGATAATTAGGAAGATTTCTTGTGCTAATACTTCTTCAGATCTATTATAAATAATATATTATATTTCTTCTTCTTTATTATATTCAGTGATATATTAGATGAGTATTACTTTTCTAATTTCATTATATTATTAATAAACATTCAATAGATTATTATTACTTCTTAATTTTTTGATAGTATTATTATTTTTTTGCCAATTATTATAATTAAATACATACATATTAAAGATAGCTCTTTAACTAGTTATAGCTTGCAACAGCTAATTAGAAGAATTATAACAGAGTTATAATAGCTAATTAGAGAATTATAACAGAGTTATAGCTAGTTGTGACTTTTATTACTAGTACATATATTGCTTAGTATAGTCACAAAAATATTTGACTTTATTATATTTCTAGATTACTTCAAGAAAATATCTAGCTTTATCTTGAAATTCACAGTAATCACAGACAGATAAGTTAAATTATTATTGGATAAAGTAATCAGAATAGTATTACTTTTCAGATTTATTTTCATTTCTAATTTCTAAAATAATTTTACTATTTATAAAGTATTTACAATATAAATATTTAACTATTCTTTCTTCTAGTTTTAATTTTTATAGAACTTTACTTTTAGAAAAGAATCTTTCTTTAGTGATAGGTATCTTATCTAATTCTCTGATATATTTTACTTCTAATTACCAGTTTTTAATTTTATTTTGGGATAAAATTATTGATAGGTTATTTGAAGTATTCATCTTGATATTAATTCAGAGAATTAAATTATCAAAGCATTAAGAATATTTATGTTTGAAAGTTGATAATTTATGATAATATTAATATTCAGTTGCAAATCCTCTCCAGTCTAAAGTTCATTAAGAGTTTTGATAGTGAGTTTGCTGAAATCTTCTTTCTAATTTTGAGTATTCTTCTCAGATGAGAGTGATATTCTTGACTTGTATTTCTTCTCTAAAAATTTTAATATTTCTGACTTTAGAGATTAAGTTTACTGTAAGATAAGAAACTTTCTTAAAGTTTATATTATTAAATTATCTGGGAAATTATGAATTTGAGTCCAAAATTTATCAGATATTCAACAAAAAAATTATGATCTTCTAAATCTTGATTCTTAATTTTGAACTTATTATTAGTAGTTTTACTTGAGAATATTTTAGAGTTATTATCATTATCTTTTAATATAATATTTTGTTATTTATGAATAAATTTAATTAATACTCTTTCTTCTTCTCCATTCTAATTAAAGATCATTATATTTTTCTTTAGATCAATTTTAGCATTGATCTTATTTAACCAGTCTATTTTTACTATAAGACTATAGTTTTGAGCTTCAATAATATTCACTTTTGCTAGAATTATGATTTTATTAATAGTTATAGGAAAGTTATTAATAGTTTCTAATAGTTGTTTGAAATATTTATTAATGTTAGAGATAGAGATATTTGATTTTTGTTAATTTTCATTTCAAGTTATTTAAGAAATTCATGACTAATAACACATCTTAATATTCCAGTATCAATAATTAAGTTTATAAAAGTCTTTTTAATTTTAGTTTCATATCAGGCTGAAATTATTTTGATCTTTTGAGTAATATTGTTTTTTATTTGAGTTTTTTCTGTAATTCTTTTCTTATTTCTTTTGATATTCAAGTTTTTTATTCAGATAAGATCTTAATAAGTTATATAATAATAATATTGACTTTTTGAGATATTAAATCTTCAAGTATATTATAGATTTCTGCTTTCTTTGCTAGAATTGAAAGATGAGCTCTTCCTTTCTTTCATTTCTTCTTCTTCAAGTTGATCTTATCTTTCTCAGATACTTCTGATAAAGATTAAGTAACTTTATTTTCCTTTTCACTTTTTTCTTCTACTTTGATAATTCTTTGGTATTTTCTTTCTTTAGCTAGATAATTATGAATCACTAGTAATAAAAAACTGGATTGAGTAGATAAATAACTAGATAGATCATTATCAGATGCTTGCAAAATAGCTATTAAATTCTGAATTTGAATAAGAAGAGAAATAGTATTTAGATTTTGAGAATTATTGAATTGTTAATTATTGTTTTAGATATTCTGATTTTGCTAATTATTATTATTACTATTATTATTTTGATTTTGATTATTAAACTACTGATTTATAGATTAAGAGTTATTTAAACAAATTCTACTGACATATTCTTTTTCTCTATAACTGTAACAAGTAATAGTAAATCTGTTATTTGAGTAATTTTATTATTAATTATCATTATTATTCTAATCATTATATCTTTTGTCAGATTTTACACAGTCTAAACTACTAGTTAGATCTTGTAAAATCTTGGCTAAAGTATTCTATTTATTAATTAGCTAAGCTTGAGTTTGATAATAGATTTGTTCAAGTGGATCTGAATTAGCTTGTTTCACATTTTTAATAGTTTTAATAATACTTTTTATAATATTTTAGCATTTAAGTTAACTCATTTTCAAATTTCAGGTTTAAGATCTTTCTTGAAAATTTAAATCTTATATTCTTCTGAATAGATCCATTCTGAATCTACTTTACTTCCTAGTTCCATAAATCAGTTAATATATTCTTCTACTATTTTAATTTATTTTAAAGATTCCAATTCATCTTATTATTGTTACAATCTTACAAGATAAATGAAATTTAAGAATAATTTAGTAAGAAAAATTATGTTTATCATGATTCTTAATTATCTATTCATTTAATCTAAGAATATTACTCATAGATCATTGATCAAATCAGATAGTAGCTAGTTCCTCTAAGTATTCTCTTACTATCTCAATCTTTCTGTTATTGATAATTTCATTAGCTTTAGTGACTATTTCAAAGTTATATAATTATTCAATTAGATCTTGATCATTATTCTTAAATTTATAAATTAAGATAAGAATCTTTTCTATTCTCTGAATTCTCATAGATCAAGTTAATTCTTCAAAAGCTTGAATAAGACTATTTATTCTATCTGATATAATAATTTTTATTTTTGATTAAGTCTTTTAAGATTAAATTTATTTAATTATAATTATTAGTTCTTCTGAATTTTCTAAATTACTACTTTTATATTTTGATTCTGTTGGCTGATTGATTGAGAGTATTTCAAAATTATCTATTTCTTCAAGAATAAGAAAAATATTATTGACTAGATAAATTTGTTATTCAATTATGATTTTACTTCCAAATACAAAGATGTTTAATAACTTGATAATTTCTTTTTGAAGTTGATTAGATATAAGATTTTGCTGAACTATATTATTAAAGAGTTTGTTATGAAAGATTATATGATAGTTTTGAGTTCAGGTAAGAAAATTTACAAATCTTCTATCTGAATTTTTGTTTGCAAGAAAATAATAAGAATGTTAGTTATAGAGTTCAATGTAAGATGAGAATTCCTAAGAATTTTTTTAATTATATTCACTAAAATATAGATTAATTAGGAGTTTAATAAAAGAGTAATATGTACTCATAAACTAATAATTACTTAGGTAACTAATATTTCAAGAGTAATTAATCCTTAAAATAATAAAATAAATAAAAACAAAAATAATAAAAATGAATTGAATGGAATCTCTAGGCAGATGAGATTTATAGAAAGAATATTAAATATTACAAATTATACTTTGAAAGATAGATTTTATCTGAGATATAACTTATAATAAGTTTTGAGAGCTAAGACTAAATTATTTATAAAGATTAAGAGAATAATGATTATTCTAAAAATTTTCAAGTGCTAATACTTATGAGTATTATATTAATATAAGATAAAATGAAATATAACAAATATATAAAAATAAAGTTGTGATCATAAATACTAAACTAAGAGTAGATATCAAAAATTAAAGTAACAAATATTAATAATTAAGATAACAAATGCTAAATATAATAAATGCAAAAATAAAAATAACAAATACTAAATTTAAAGTAACAAATACTAAATTAAACTTTTATATTTGGAAAAGCTTACAAGAATCTCCTAAATTAAATAAATATATTTGACTTATTTTAAGTAAAGAACATTCATTATCTAAGTTTTTTAGACAAGAAAAACTTGTAAATAATCAGAATATAATCTATTATAATAGAAAAGATAAATAAAAACAAGATATTAAGATAAAAATCAAAGAAAAATTACAAGATAAGTATAATTTAAGTATTTTTAAAAGATAATTGAATTATTATTATTTAAGTATATTTATTTTAGATCTTAGAACAGAGATATTTATATATCTTTAAAATTTTATAAGTTTCTATCTAAACTCATTTGCTATTTTAGATTATAATTATAAACTTTAGGATAAAGAATCAATAAATAAATAAGTAAAAATAAGAGATAAGATATATGTAATAAATTATAAAATAATATAAATAATAAAATAAAATGAAAAGATAAGATATATATTCTAAAAGAAAAAAATAAATAATAGAAATAAATTAAATTTATTATTAAAATATTTCTAAAGTATTTCTGAGTTATTGTTAAATCATTTGTAAACTGTTATTAACTTTGGAATTAATTATTTATTCATAATCTTAAAGTATTACTAAAATATTTCAGAAATATTATAAGAACTTTGTTGAATTATGATTGAATTTATAATTAATATATCAATTATATTATTCAAAATCACATATCTTTTAAAAATTAATTAATTGATTGAATTTTTCAAGTTTAAAAAATTATGAAATTAAAGAAATTTATATTATTATAGTAATAATATAACATATCCAAAGATATTAGTATTAATAATTAAATTAATAATATTCTTTTTAATATTTGCTTTATATTAGATAAATATAATTTTGAGTTTTTGTTTAAGCAATATTCTTTTTTTTCTTTTTGATTTGAGTACTATAACTTGATGTATTTCTTTATATAATTAAGTTTTTTATAAAAATAAGATTTGAATAAGTTAAATAATAGTTATATTTGCTTTTTATTGAGCTAAATCTTCTAGAATATTATAGGATTTAGTTATGATAGTAAGTACAGATAAGATCATTTTACTTTTCTTCTTGCAAATAGTTTTCTTGATAAGTTCTTCTTCAAGTATTTTAGATAGTCTAGTATTATTCATATTCTGATCAAGAATAATTTTAGAAGTATCTTCTTGTTTATCTTCTTTATTATCATTTGATTCTTCATTTTTATCAATTACTTCTTTATAAGACCAATTTACAAATCTAGTTCTATAAGAAGTAGTTCTGAAATTTCTAGACTTTCTTTTAGCAGTCAAGTATTCATATATATTAAATAACAAATTTATATTATCTAATTTGGCAGTTAATATTTGAATACTATCAGTAAGAGCTTATATTTAAGCTAATAATACATTTTAATTATTATTAATATTCTGACTATTACTAATATTTGTCTGATTTAATGACATATTATTTTGTTACTAATTATTTTTATTTATTCTCTGGTAATTATTTTCAAAATTATTTTGATTATTTCTATATGATTATAGCTATAAACAGTTAGGATGAATATAATCTGATTTATTATAATTATAATACATTAAAACTGATTTAGAATTTTGATTATTAGATCTATAATTAGAATTATTTCTATTATAATTTAGCCATACACTTTTATTTGTTTAGTTATTTAGTTTTTGTATTATAATTTTTACCTTCACTTTAGTTATATCTTTTTTTGATTAATATTTTACTATTTAATCAATTCAAATCTTGAATTATATCAATTACTAGTGGCTTTATTCAGATAATCTTTATAATTTCTTTAATTTATTTTATTTTTTTATTATTTAATTCCTCTTTGTTAAGACAATATCCATAGATATTAGCACAAATCTTAGAAATCTTTATCATTATTAAAAGTTATAGTCTAATTTCCCTCTTATTATCTTTAATTATTTCAGTCTCTCTCAATTCTATATCATTAGGGTGAATTCAAGTGAAACTTCACTTACCAATTTGCTATAACAATATATTATACTATGTAATTAGAAGGTTACAACTTTGATAGTAGCAGAAAAGATTAATACTACACACATACATACATATATACATATTTATTATTAACTTTTTTCTTCCTAATACTTTCTTAATTGGTGAATGACATTTTGCTTATTCATTATTAATACATACACTTATATATACATATATATATATTTATAATATCTGATCCTGGTCTTTCAAGTAAATAATTTTAATAACTTCTTACTAGTCTCACTAATCTCATCTAATAATAGCAATAACTCATCACTACTCTTAGTAATATTGGTAATAATGATAATGATCAATAACATAATCCTATATCAAGAATTTCTCTCAAGATTCCAACATACAAAGAAGAACTATACAAGAATATTAATATCTGAATTCTACAAGTAACTAGAATATTACGTGTTCAAGAAATCACAGATTAACAAACTTGCATTTTATATGCTGAAATTAATCTTGAAGATGCTACTCTTTATTAGTACTTAAATAAAGTATACATCATTAGAGAAAACTCTGTCTTTGAAAACTGGAAAATATTCCTTATTGAAGTTCATAAAGTATTTCAATCATCCAACTATCAATAATATCTTTATCATTAACTGCATCAACTTCATCAAATTAGTATTATACAGGAGTATGATGCTAAATTCAGAAATATTATAGGATAAATTAAAGAAATGGGAGAACTAGATCAAGTCACACATTTTATTGATAGACTTAAATCTGCAACAAAAATAGAAGTAGTATATCAAGTGCTAGAAACTTTTGATAATATCTGAAAACTTGTAATTTATTATGATATAGCTATGTTTAGTATTGATCATCCTCTTAAAAGTGGTAATCATAACTATAATCAAAAATACAAAAGAAATTCAAGCTTCTTTTCTAACAATATATATAATAATACTGGTCTCATACTCATAAAACTAAATCATACTAAAGGATCTTATCAATATAATAGCAATAATAATAATAATCATGATAGAAATAATAATATTCATAATTATTATAACTGTAGTAAATCAGATTATTTTGCTAAAGATTATCATTCTAAAGGAAAAGTTAAGGTTAATAACATTGAAAAAAATAATAATACTATAACTACTATATAATATAATAATAATATTAAATTTACTTATCTTGAGGATAATTATGAGAAATTTTTGAAATTTAATGGCTATATTAATGGAAAGTCTGTCTGAATTTTGCTTGATAGTAGAATATCACAAAATTTTATTGATGAAGTATATATTAGAAATAATTAATTATAAATATATAATATAAATTCTATCACTGTGGAACTTGCTAATAATCATAAAAAGAAAGTTAAATTATCTGTAACAATCAAGGAATTAAAGCTAGATATATATCATATCTTTAATATCAATGCTCAAGTTCTTAATATTTAATGCTATAATCTTATACTTGATAAATCATGGCTTTATCATACCAATTTCATCATTGACTGGCATAATAATTTCATGACATTTCACTATGACAATAAAGTAATCAAGATTAATACTAGCAAAGATAAATTTGTACCTAGTTACAACTCACTTTATGTATCTCAATAATAATTTGCTAAAATTTCACCTGATGCTGAATTATTTGCAATCTGTATTGCTATAAAAGAAATATATCAAGAAGTAACAACTTTTTATGAAGCTATTCAACTAGTTAAAGAATTTGCTGATATCTTTCCTAACTTACTTGCTAATGAGTTATTATCAAAATATGCTATAAATCATGCTATTGATTTAATATCTGGCTCTGAACCACAATCTTGCTCTATATATCACTTATCTTATATTGAAATAGATGAATTGAAGAAATAACTATCTGACTTACTTAGCAAAGATTTTGTTTATCCAAGTCTTTTGCCATTTAGAGCACCTATCTTAATTTTGTCAGATCCTAAATTACTCTTCACAATTATAACTGATATATCTGAATTTGCTATAGAAGTTATTCTTAGTCAAAATCATGAAAAAGGTAATCAACCTATCACCTATAAATCATGTAAACTATCCTCAGCTAAACAAAACTATCTAAAATATGAAAAGGAACTTCTTACTATTATATATGCTATTTATCTCTGGAAATCTTATTTAGAAGGATAATAATTTACTATCTTTACTAATTATTCATTACTTGAGTATATTAAGATACAATATAATTTTTCTAAATATCAAGCTTGCTAGCTGAAAATCTTACAAACTAATGATTTTATTATTAAATATAAACTGGAAAAGAAAAATATAGTAACTGATGCTTTGTCTTATCTATTACAAGTAAATAATATTACTAATCTCTGCATAACTTATTAATAATAAAAAGTTATAATAAGAATATGAAAATAATAAATATTTCAAGAAAATCTGAACAGTTTTGCATAATTTTGAAGCATCTATATCAAAATAACAATCTTTATGATACTTTGCTTTGAGAGATAACAAAATCTATTTGAAAAATACTAATCATCTCACTATTCTTAAGAATAAAACTCTGAGAACTCAAATTTTAAAGGAATATCATGAGATTCCTATCTCTGGTTATTTAGGAATTGACAAAACTTATAAATATTTATAAAGATCATATTATTAGTCAAAAATATTCAAGAATATTCATAAATATATCCTCAGTTGTGAAGAATATCAAAAAAATAAAAGTAATAATCAGCCACTCTTAGGATTTCTATAACTCTTGAAAATACCTGAATAATGCTAAGAACAAATTACTTTGGATTTTATCATGTAATTACTTATAACTCACCAAGAACATAATATAATTCTAGTTATTTTGATTATCTTACTAAATATGCATACTTTATTTCTACTCATACTACTGTTACTGTATCTAAAGTTACTAAACTATTCTTCAATAACATATTTAAATTATATAGACTATCTTGAGTTATAATTTCAGATCAAGATGCCAAATTTACTAGTTATTTCTGAAAATCACTATTTGAACAAATTAGAACTAAATTAGTTATGTCAACTATATTTTACCCACAAACTGATGGCCAAACTAAGAGAATAAATCATATTCTAGAAGAAATATTAAGAATCTATTCCATCTATAATCAAGATTGCTAGGATAAACATCTTGCAGCTGCTGAATTTGCATATAATAATTCAATTCAAGCTTCTTTTAGTTACACACCTTTTGAGTTAGACTATGATCAACATCTGATTATACCTAAGATAATAAAATTATCACCACTAATGAATTTATTCAACATTGGAATAATATAATTAAAGATATTAAAGACTTATTAATAGAAGCACAAAATCATCAATCAAAATATACTAATTAACATTATCATTTTCAAGAATTTAAAATTAAAGATCAAGTTTTACTTTCAACTCACAATATTATTAATCTTGTAAATAAATAACATCCTAGTAAAAAGCTTACACCTAAATATATTGGTCTCTTTTCTATTCTTGAAGTTATTTCATTATTAAATATAAACTGGATTTATCTTTATATATGAAAATCCATCCTGTCTTTCATATTTCATTGTTAAAATCCTACAATCCTAATAATAATGAAGATTTCATTCATCTAATCTCATCATAACCAATCATCATATCTAAAACTGATGAAGAAGAATATAAAGTGGAAATAATCTTAGATAAAAGAATTATTTAAAATAAATCTTAATACTTAGTTAAATAGCTAGGTTACTTTCTTCATAATTCTATCTGAAAACTTTTAGAAAATCTTCATAATACTATGAAACTCATGAAATTTTTTGAATCAAAATGTTAATGAAAATATTGATTCTTAAGAGGGGGAAAGTTGTAACAAAATTAGATTAGTTATTAATAATTATATTATATTTATCTTTTATCTCACAGATTATTGCTACACCATATACTGCATCACATGTGACTTATTACATTATAATTATCTGATCATATCAAGAAAAGTTATCTGATTTATTTAAGTTATTTTAGCTATAGATAGTTTCTTAGTAGAATTTTTCTTTTCTCTTGTTCTACTAATTTAGCTAGTGTATTACTAAATTTATATATTTCATTTATAATTATTTATTTCTTTATTTATTCATGAATAAGTATCTTCTAGAGGTACTATCATATAAGTATTTTCTATTATTAATTTATTTATCTTATTATTAATTTTATATAACATTAATTTATTATTTAAAGATGCTGTATCTATTCTATATTTTTAATAAGTTAATAAATAACAAATAAAGAATAAGTTTTAAACATAATCTCTTGTCTGTTTTTAATTTAGTTTTCTGTGTGAATTTTATTTTAAATAATATCATTTATATCTTGAATCTTTTGTGTAAATTTTCTTGATATAATATTATATTTTGATTTTTTTATGTGAATTATTCAAATATATTATCTTATGTAACAAAAAGATTATAACTTTGATAGCAGTAGAAAAAATTAATATTATATACATACACATATATACACACACTTTCTAACATTTTTTCTATTGGTGAATGATACATTGCTCATTTATTATTAATACACACTCATATATATACATACATACATAATGTCTGGTTCTGATATCTCAAGTGAATAATTTCAATAACTTCTCACTGATCTCACTAATTTCATTCAATAACAGTAATAACTTACCACTACTCTTGATAATGTTAGTAATAATGATAATAATCAACATAATCCTCTTGCATCAAGAATTCCTCTTAAGATTCCAACATATAAAGGAGAATTATACGAGAATATTAATGTCTGAATATTATAAGTAATTAGAGTATTATGTGTTCAAGGAATTATAGATGAATAAACTTACATCATATATGCTGAAACTGATCTTGAAGATATCACTCTTTATTGGTATTTGAATAAAGTACATGCTGCTGGAGAATAATCTGTCTTTAAAAACTAGGAAACATTCCTTACTAAAGTTCATAAAGCATTTTAATCATCTAACTATTAATAACATCTTCATCATCAATTACGTTAACTTTATCAAACTAGTACTATACAGGAGTATGATACTAAATTTAGAAATATTGTAAGACAAATTGAAGAAATGGAAAAACTAGATCAAGTTACATATTTTATTAATAGATTTAAACTTGCAATAAAGATAGAAATATCATATCAAATATCAAAAACTTTTGATGATATCTGAAAACTTACAATTTATTATGATACAGCTATATTTGATATTGGTCATTCTCTTAAAAATGATAATTGTAATCGTAATCAGAAATATAAGAAAAATTCAAGCTTCTCTTCTAATACATGCATAATAATACTAGTCTCATATTCATGAAACTAGATTATGCTAAAGGTTCTTATTAATATAGTAATAATAATAATAATAATAATCATGATAGAAGTAATAATACTTGTAATTATTATAACTATGATAAACTAGGTCATTTTATCAAGAATTATCATACTAAAGAAAAAGCTAAGGTTAATAATATTGAAGATAATAATAATACTACAACTACTACATAACATAATAATAATATTGAATTTGCTTATCTGAAAGATAATCATAAGAAACTTTTAAAATTTAATGGCTATGTTAATGAAAAATCTGTCTGAATTTTGCTTGACAGTAGAATATCATGAAATTTTATTGATGAAGTATATGTAAAGAATAATTAGCTACAAATATACAATATAAATTCTATTATCATGAAACTTGCAGATGGTCATAAAAAGGAAGTTAACTTAACCATAATAATCAAGAAATTAAAACTAGATATATATCATACCTCTAATATCAATACTTAAGTTCTTAATATTCAATACTATGATCTTATACTTGGTAAATCATGACTTTATCATGCCAATCTCACTATTGACTAGCATAATAATTTCATAACATTTTACTATAGTAATAAAGTAATCAAGATCAATGCTAGTAAAGATAAACTTGCAGCTAGTTGCAACTCACTTTATATATCTTGATAATAATTTGCTGAAATTCTATCAGATGCTGAATTATTTGCAATCTGTGCTACTATAAAAGAAATACATCAAGAAGTATCAACTTCTCCTAAAGCTACTCAATTAGTTAAAGAATTTACTGATATCTTTCCTAACTTACTTCCTAATAAGTTATCACCAAAATATACTATAGATCATGCTATTAATTTAATAACTAACTCTGAACTATCATCTTACTCTACATATTACTTATCTTATGTTAAAATGGATGAATTGAAGAAATAACTATCTGACTTACTTAGCAAAGATTTTATTCACTCTAGTCTTTTACCATTTAGAGCATCTATTTTATTTGTACATAAAAAGGAAGAAACTCTTCATCTCTATATTAATTATCATGTCTTGAACAAAATTATAATTAAAAATCAATACTCTTTATCTTGTGTTGATGAATTAATGGATCATTTAGCTAGAGCATAATATTTTTTTAAATTAGATCTTTATTCTGGATATCACCAAATTAGAATTAAAGAAGAAGATATTCATAAAATAACATTCAGAATAAGATATAATCACTATAAATTTCTTGTACTTCTCTTTGATCTCACTAATGCACTCACAACTTTCATGACTCTTATGAATAATATTTTTTATGACTATTTAAATAAATTTGTCATTATCTATCTTGATAATATTCTTATATTTAGTAATACTAAGGAAGAATATCTTCAACATCTTCATATTGTTCTTTCTAAACTTCATGAACATAAACTTTATGTCAAATTCAAGAAATGTGAACTCATCAAGCAATATGTCAAATACTTAGATCATTTTATTTCAGGTTAAGAAATATCAATTGATCAATATAAAATTGTCACTATTTATGACTGGTCCAAGCCAATAAATATCTTTGAGTTTTGATCATTTTTAGATCTTGCTAGTTACTATAGGAAATTTGTAAAAGAATTTTCTGCAATTACTTCATCACTCATAGTCTTACTTCACAAAAATCAAGAATATATTTGAAATGAGTCTGAACAAAAAGCATTTGATAATTTAAAATAGTATTTAATCACCATACCTGTCTTAATTTTGCCAGATCCTAAATTATTTTTCACAATTACAACTAATATATCTGAATTTGCTATTGAAGTTATTCTTAATCAAAACCATAAAAAAGGTAATCAACCTATCACTTATGAATTACGTAAACTATTCTTAGCTAAACAAAATTATCCAATACATGAAAAAGAATTTCTTGCTATTGTACATGCTATTCATCTCTGAAAATCTTATTTGAAAGGATAATAATTTATTGTTATCACTAATTATACATCTCTTAAATATATTAAGATACAACATAATCTTTCTAAATAACAAGCTCGCTAGCTAGAAATCTTACAAGATAATAATTTTATTATTAAATATAAACTGGGAAAGAAAAATATAGTAGCTGATGCTTTATCTTATCCACTATAAGTGAATAATATTACTACAATCTCTGCATAACTTATTAATGATGAAAAGTTACAACAAGAATATAAGAATGATAAATATTTTAAGAAAATATGGATAATCTTACATAATCCTAAAGCATTTATATCAAAGTAACAATCTCAATGACATATTATTCTGAGAAATAACAAGCTTTATTTGAAAAATACAAATCATCTTGCTATTTCCAAGAATAAAACTTTAAGAACTCAAATTTTGAAGAAATATCATGATATTCCTATCTCTAGTCATTTAGAAATTAATAAAACTTATAAGCAAATACAAAGATTATATTACTGGCCAAAAATATTTAAGGATATTTGTAAATACATCCTCAGTTATGAAGAATATCAATAAAATAAATCTAGTAATCAATCACCTTCAGGACTTTTACAATCATTAAAAATATTTAAACAACACTGAGAATAAATTACTTTAGATTTTATCATGCAACTACCTATAACTTGCCAAGAATATAATACAATCCTAGTTATTATCAATCATCTTACTAAATAAGCATACTTCATTCCTACTCATACTACTGTTACTGTACCTGAAGTTACTAAACTATTCTTTAATAACATATTTAAATTACATGAACTACCTTGAGTTATAATTTCAGACTGTGATGCCAAATTTATTAGTTGATTTTGGAAATTATTATTTGAATAAATTAGAACTAAATTGACTATATTAACTGTATTTCATCCACAAACTAATGGTCAAACTAAGAGAATGAATCATACTCTAAAAGAAATGTTAAGAATCTATTCTATTTATAATTAAGATTGCTGGGATAAATATCTTGCAGCTGTTGAATTTGCATATAATAATTTAATTCAAGCTTCTTCTGGTCATACATCTTTTGAGTTAGATTGTGATTAATATTCAATTACATCTACAATACTTATCATGAATAATAAAGTTACCACTACTGATGAATTCATTCAATATTGAAATAATATAATTAAAGATGCTAAAGACTTATTAATGGAAGCACAGAATCATCAATTAAAATATGTTAATCAATATCATCATTTTTAAGAATTTAAAATTAGAGATCAAGTCTTACTTTCAACTCGCAATATTATTGATCTCATGGATAAATAATATTCTAGTAAAAAGCTTACATCTAAATATATTGGTTTATTCTCTATTCTTGAAGTTATTTCATCTGTCACATATAAATTAGATTTACTTTTGTATATGAAAATCCACTCTGTTTTTTATATTTCATTATTAAAATCTTATAATCCTAATGATAATGAAAATTTTATTCATCCAACTTCACCATAACCAATTATCATATTTGAAACTGATGAAGAAGGATATAAAGTAGAAGCCATCTTGGATAAAATAATCATTCATAATAAATCTCAATATTTAGTTAAATGGCTAGATTACCCTCTTCATGATTCTATCTGGAAACCTTTGGAAAATCTTTACAATTCTAAGGAACTTGTGAAATCTTTTGAATTAAAATATCATGAGGACATTAATTCTTAAGAGGAGGAGTGTTGTAATAAAATTAGATTAATTATTAATAATTATATTATATTTATCTTTTATCTTACAAATTATTGCTATGCTATATACTGCATCATATGTAACTTACTATATCACAATCACCTGATCATATCAAGAAAAGTCACCTGATTATTTTGAGTTATTTTAGCTATAGATAGTTTCTTAGTAGAATTTTTCTTTTCTTTTATTCTACTAATTTAGCTAGTATATTACTAAATTTATATATTTCATTTATAATCATTTATTTCTTTATTTATACTT